>JAUZND010004202.1:0-11831 GCA_034780555.1 Coelogynopora nodosa
GTGGGTGAACTGGGAGTGTGGGTGAACTGGGACAAGTGTGGGTGAACTGGGAAAAGTGTGGGTGAACTGGGAGTGTGTGTGAACTGGGAAAAGTGTGGGTGAACTGGGAGTGTTGGCGAACTGGGAATAACCCCTTTGGAGGTACCATCCATGTAAATAGTCTTGACTTGACATAGGTAATATAGTCCCGAATATGATTAATCTGTCTTCTTAGCCGTCGTCAGCTAGTAGAAAGTTACGACCATCAGACGTTGTATTCCACTAGCCTTGACGTTCTATCTCTTCATTTGTGTGCGGTACCCGAGGAAGTCGTTTGGATCTTGCTCTGTACAAGCTATCACGGTGTCTATTATAACTTGGCAAATGATCACTTCTTCATAATTGTTTTCACCTTCGAATGCATCTAAGAATACTCTTTTCGTGGATTTAGGTGGTTGACGAATTGCCTCCTCTTTTGTAGCATGTATTACAACTTATTTCCCCAGCATCTAGTTGATGAGTTTAGACACTCTTTGAACTAAATCAGTTCATCGTTGGCCGTTACGACCGTCACATTTCCAATAGTAATGATCATCACCTCTTCTGTTTAAATATAATACCATAGATTATTTTCCAAAACTAACAATCTTCCGCCGCGATTACTGGATGCTATTAATAGTAATACTGAGCTATTCGAAAATGCAACGTATAAAATAAACCTAAACATGATGTTACTATAGCGGTGATGTAATATTGCAGATTATGTAAAATTAATCTCTAGTATGTATATTGTGCAATATTGGATTCCTTTCTTACCAAATGTAATCAATAGACCAAATGCTACGCTTCATTTTTAAAAGATTAGCGAAAAGGCGGAACACTAAGTAGCCGGAGAGGTTCTATTTCGAAAAGCCACCTGTTATTAAATAGAATTTATATTAAAATATTCCAAAGAAAAATATTTTTTCAAAATAATATGTTACTTCAATTGATAAGTTGTTTTGTGTAAAAGTATATTGAACATTTAATCAATTAAATTAATTAAACTCAATTAAACAGTAACCGAAGGGTTAATTCTACTAATTGTTCTATTTTAGTTTTTAAATGATATATATATATATATTTTTTAAAGTGTACGCCGCGCCTGTTATTATAATATATACCTATATATTTGGTATAACGAATTTTTGCTTTCTTTTTTAGAATGCACTGTAATTAGTATATAAAAATATTTTTACCATTGACCCTAATATTTTACATAAACGTTATTATAAGGATGCTTTATAATATTGTTGGATTTTAGAAGCTTCGCAATAATAATTATTAATTAGCACATTATAAAAACATATAATTAAATTATATGCTACTAAAATTGTGCACCAGTAGTATACGGCATAATATTTATTTAATTATACTAAATTAGACCCTACTGTTTTTAAAAAAAATATCAACCTATGCAATTAGTAGGCTAGTATCCGACACTACTCGATCGATGAATACCTACAATTGAATCGCCACATTCTCGATCTCTCTCACGCTGTCTCCAGTACAAAGCGCCACTGCCCAAATCTCGCGGCCCCGCAGCAACCTCAACTGCACCTCGTGGTGGCGGTATGTCAGGAGGAAGTGGAGTGCCTAGGGGAGGGGGGCCTTCCTCCAGAGGGTGGACAGGTAGAGGCCGCATGGGGAACGAAGGGATGGGGGACAGTGCCATCCGTGGGATGCCGCAGTCTAGGGGAGCAAGTGAGTCGCTTAGTTCGACTTATGTCAACTGACTATTTAAGTTTTAACAGAAAAAGCAGAAAAAATTTGTTTTCACTGAAATTATGTATTTTTAAAGTACTAAATATTTTTTTAAAATTACATAAATTCCAGTAATAAATTAACTTATTTTTATTGTACAGAAACGTAGTGATGTTGTCTGAATCCCTGCTAATGTAATAATACACTACACGGATAGCCTAAACTAGATAGCAGAACGGTTTCATAGATTCCATATTATGATATCTACACTCCATACTTTATATTTTGCACATCATAATGCTTACCTTAACCCTTGTAATACAGACTTATGTTATTACTAATTATGCACACATTGTCCGTAGCAACCAACTGCTATTAAAAAATTACATCGGATATGTTTAGAAGTATTACAACTATAAGCCAAATGTTTCCATGCCAGCATCTCATAATTATGCTACAGTGAAAATAGTCCTTTTTCGGAATTCATAATTTAGTAGGTATGTTAACACACTAATTTAATCAAATTCTATTGTGTATTTAATTAGTCATCACGTTTTCGTAGTTCAGGCTGACATCTTACCTAAGTATTATTAATTGCCATTTGTTATTTCAGTATGTTATGTGAGCAAAGGTTGTTATGAGAAACGACACAACAAATGTATTAGTCACCGCATGCAAATAGTTTTTACTGTGGTACACTAACCTTTTGAGAGTAAACTTTCAGTTGTTTTGAAATAGTTTAGAACTGTCGCTGTGTCCGAAGTGTGCTATTTCAATGTTAGGCCTATGTCATCTAGTAAACCAATAAGCATAACCTCCCAGTACTGATGACGGCTGCTCTAATAATGTATTCCATTTTTATCCCGTTTCAGTGGCCGGTGGAGCGCGTGGTCGGGGTTCAACTAATTCTCCGAATGGATATCAGGTAGGTTTACCTGCGCTACACTAGAGAAGCTATTGTCGACACTGTAATGCTGTTGTTCTGATAATTGGTCGAAATATTGTGTCACTTCAGTTTCAAGTGAACTCTCATAAAATAATATTCGCTTTTAGTGTTAGCACAAAAAGCAGAACCTTATATTCCGTATTGTGATGTTATCATGGCAGACTAAAAAATTAAACACCATTAACACAATTTTTTATTAGTCATTAGAGATAGTATTAAAGGTGTTTTAAGGGAAATATTAATGATTATAAAATAAACCAATGTTCGTTTACACAATATTTCTAATTGTGTATATAGCTCAGTGACTATAATTTTGTGTCTAAATATTTCGAATCTTATATTATAACATTTTGTTATCTGTAATTTGCCCACTTGGCCGCAAAGGCCTAACTAATTTTGTAATGCGATTAAAATTGTATAATGCAATAGAATAGGTTAATGCCGTTACCTAACTTTTAATTTTTATTAACATATGAGAATGTATTCAAAGTTTAAGTCACTTGTAGCGCAGTATGTTAACAACAAAAGTATGCCAAATTGTAAATGGAATGAAATACTTTTAAATTTATAAAATACGGAATACTCTTGTCTACGATATAGAGAGCCTATAATATTACACTTGACACATGCAAGTTGTTTTAGTTGTATGTTCTCAACAACATCAAATTATGCTCGCTCTCAGTCAAATATCGAATTCAAAATTTGGGGAAAATGGTTAATTAATTGGAAAACATTTCATGTTTGGACCCTAACCTTTGATAAAATTCAAAGTCCGAGACTACTTGCCTACCTTAAGTGGCCAAATTATCTTCCTCGGTCAGGTTGATGACCAAAAAATTGATTAAATATCCGACTATATCGATTATTCTTAGGGTATTTAAGTACAAAAGCGTAGTAAAACATGTTGTGAATGAAAATCAGTTTCAATGATAATTGATATATATCATTTTATATATATATATATATTGGGTTTTATGGATGTTAAGCATGTTCTAGTTAACAGCTTTTTTGGTGCACATACAATACACCTGACAACTTGAGTACATAATCAAATTTAACTATAGAAAGATTATTCTTATATTTACTATTAAATGACCATCGCGGACAAATGCACATAAAGGCGAAATTCTGCCAAACATTATGTGTAGTAGGCTATGTTGCATTGTAGTTTAGCATCACCATCTCCATGTGTGACGACTTGTTTAACAACTGGTGTGAGTGTGAGTCACTTGCTACAACACTATTAAAATCATGAGCACGACCACTGAGTCTGACCAATGAGCCTAACTGACCACTTCAGTATGAACCCTACGACGTTTACGCCGCTTATCAGCCTCACCGCAGAGGTGGTGGCGGCCCTCCACCACGGCCCACCCTCGGTTGCTATGACGCCGATATCGATCTGTCCTCGGATGACGACTTCTGTCCCGGTCCACCTCCTCCACAGTATGCCATCACTTCGTCATCAATGCGTGGCTGTCTCCCATTGGCTATTAAACGACGCGGAAGGTGACGTCGCATGATGAAGTTTTATATTGCCGCCCTCGCTGTGTCTGCCTAGTTGTGGATACTAGAGCCTGCTATTAGTCCTCATTGCTCAGTTACTAATCAATAACAGGAATATTATAAAGCAGTGTTTTATATAAAGTGTTTCATATCGTTTTGGATGTTCAATACTGTTTTTTATACTTTCGGATGCTTCTTTCTGGTTTATCTTGTTCTTGATAACAATGGTTGGGTTGTTTATATGTACGTTACATTAGCATGGACTTTTTCTGATTGTACATAATTTTTTTCGAAAATGATTGTTGTGTTGAGGAGGAAATTTCAATCAGATTTCAGAAATCATTACCTATTTTGTCAGAAAGTTGTATCACCGTGAGTGTTATAATATTATACTTACTTTCCCTCAATGATTTCTGTACATCCTTTAGTGTCTGTTTTCGCAAAAGTGGCGAAAGTCAATATTTATGTTTCACTAAGTATATAAAATCAATAGCAGTTATTGTGTAGGTAGGCTATTATATAAAGATCTTCAGCATCAATTCTATTAATCACGGAGACTAAAGGCAGTTTATTGAATCTAGTTTTATTGTATTTCACCAGCCTATGTTTGTGAGTTGCATACTCTTTCATATTAGTTATGGATATTTTACTGGCATTTAAGTAAGCAAGGCAGGCAAGCATAATATCTATAAGCTATATCAAACTATAACACCGCCTATAAATACTGAATTGTGCATTATGTGGAGCTATTGTTTATGCTCTCTCTCTCTCGCTAATTTTTAATACTGATTGATTACCTTTGAGCTTCTTTCTGTTACAAATAGTTTAACATATATTGGTAGTACAATGTGTAAATATTTATAATATTGGTCCGTTTTAATTGACACAACCTGTATGGTATGTAAGACGACACGTGTTCTTGAAGGTTCTTCTTTCCCTTCTATGATCCAAGTACATTCGGGTTGGTTCCGTTTGCACCGACTATGTATACTTAAAACAAAATAATCTTCTTAACTTATCTTAATATATTTGATCTGGCTTATTTATAAATATAGCTACTAATATTATAAACAATATTTTTGTCTGGTGACCATGGTAACCAAACTATAATCTGAAATATTTACTTTAGCTAGATTAATTGTTTAAGAGAGGCTTGATATATTGATAACTATGCAATAAAAGTTTTAATAAATATATATCTTATAGTGATTTTTAAACCTAATAATTATCCATGAACAAATTGTCTATTGATTTATACTTGACATGAACAAATGAACCAAAAATGTCTACATCACTATGTAATATTCTTCATTGTGAAAAACAAATCTGTTCACTAATCAATTTTGTTTTGCTTCACTAAATTTTACTCCTTTATGTCAAACAATGGACGTAATTAAGGTAGATTCATAGTTTTAGGATAGCTTTTTAATAAATTACTTCAGCCAAGTGTGTGGTTACCATGATCATGTGTTATCAACCAATGTCCATAGTTAAACATAACCATAGTTTAAATAGATAAACATCTATAGCTACACTTGTCAAATATACACTTAACGAACCATTAATGTCGGGCATAATCAATAAAATAGTGATCTACTACAAAGATATGTCAGAGCATTACAATTAAGTTACTTGGTGAAATAATGAAATATATATCATTATTTTGTCCTACAGATATTTATTTTATCGATTTTGCCAATTTTATAGCTTTAGATAGCCGTAGTATACTTGAACTTACCTGTATGCCAGACTGTCTAGACAGTGACCCCTCCCACTAACCTCCTACGTGTCTCACACCAGGCGGGTCGATATAACATCCGTGGCGGCGGTGACGATGGTGACAGTTATGGCGACAACAGTCAACACGATCAATACAGCAGCGGTAATGGAGTAATTCTGCGTACAGGGAAGTCTCAGAAGGACTACATGGCCGCTCAGGAACTCATGAGAGCTAATCAGACCTCGGCTGGCAAAAGGTTGGCTCCACCACCACCACCACCAGTATTCTATCTGCGTACACTCCTCCCCTGGCAGGGTTCGTAGGAGTGGTGGAAATCCTGGAACATTCTATGTTGAAATTTTTATGAAAATAGTTTCAGGTCGTTTAAAAGTTTCAAAATGTCCCGTTGGTTGTATTGCTCTTATAATAATATTATGTTTTTATGATAGCCTTCTTCATTGTGCTTAATACATAACTAAACAGCGTTACTTTTAGTCATCTTAATAGTAGATATTGATATCTTTCATTAGAATGTCATGATAATACATTCTACTACGGCTACAAATCAGAACAGGTAAAATGTAAGTAAATTTGTTCTAGCTGGCGTTCCGATTATCGAAAAATCGATTTTTAAATCATCATTATAACGCTTTATACATTTCGTTTTAGAATTTTGAACAATATATATGTGTATATTAAATTTAAACATGCATACATAGTACTAAAGTTATCCATTAATAATCTTTGACAAGTATCAATTTTTATATATTTTCCGTTGATGTGTCAATCGTCTGTCATTTGTATGACTTTTAAGTTAAATTTATGATGGCGTAATCTATCAAACAAAATATGTATAAAAAATTCACAGATTATTAAAAAATTCTCTGCTTATTTTGTAATATCAATTTTGTATAGAAAAAACGTTGACATTTCTTGTTATAAATTAAATTTTATATTTAAATTAAGAATTTGAATAGTTTATTATAGAAATCTGTACATCGGTTAGTGATACCTAGTATGTCTTATTTGCTGTGATAAATATCTGTTAATTTATTAAAAAATCTCTGTTTCAAATTGTGAAATCGTATTTCTCTTTATATTAGAATAATCCATTTTTTAATTAAAGAAACCACTATAAATATAATGGTTGCTTTAGAAACTAACATTTTACATTATTTTATTTAGTTTATTAAATGTCGCAAAATATTTTGTAAGTTCTGGATAAGTCTTAGAAAAGAGTACATGGAGTGTGGTTTCCTTACATCCGCCCTACGAACCCTGTCTAGGCAACAGGCGGATTACCGTGGCAACAGTGCTGACTCTCTGATCAGCCACCAGCGCTATAACGACTCAGCTAGTTGTTACTATGACGATAAGTACATCCATGAGTGTACGAGTTATAGTGCGGGCCACGTCCCCCCTGCCGTCTCCAGGCTGCCCCTCCCTATTGGCGACAGATATTATCCCGGTAGTGGGGGCCGCTCGCGGCTAAGGCCTTTGTATAACCAGACTGAGACTGACTTTGATGGTGGTTACTGTGGCAACCACTATCCTCCCGCAGATGTTGATAGATATGGGTGAGAGGGGTGGCCGGCCACAATATCCTAGTTTCCTCTCCTCTCCTCATTTAGTTTCCATCCTTTCCTCCATGTTTGATTTTGGTGCCGTTTTTGTATATGAGCCTTTCCTTTAATAATTATTTTGTGAGAATTGATCCTATGACTAGAGAGCTGTAGAAGTAGAATTGCAAATATTACTGTGAACATAACCAATTATAGTTCTTTATTATCCTATCAAGGTGACGATTTTGTTGTTTAGTATAAAAAAAAGATTTATTCAAATTATTTCATTATACAGATTTGTTATTTTAATTTTTTTTATCAAAATTGGTTTAGGACCTTCATTTTTGAAGACATGTTTTTTTGTCAACACTTTAAATCATAGTTATATTTCTGTAGGAGCTTAACATGAATTGTTCACAAATGTTTCTGAAATGTATATAACTATTCCGAAAATTTTGTTTTAAAGGTCCAAACATTTCTTTTCCCTACTAATAACATGGTAGCACTATAATTAATATTATGTCAAATTATGAATAATTAATATTATGTCAAATTATGAATAATTAATATTATGTCAAATTATGAATAATTAATATTATGTCCAAACTCCTTAAATTTATGTCTAAATTTCAGGATTTTTAAAATTTTTATAATTGACTTATTTTCGTTTATACTGCACTCGTTACACTTAGTTCGTGCACTGTTGCCCACCCTAATATGTTGATAATTTTTTTTATTTTGTTTATGTTTTAATTTAGTTGTTTGCGATTGTAATAGATCTTTATATTATGTTTTGATTGATCGGTAACTATATAGCCTAGGCTTATTCTGTTTTGGGTATAATATAATTTATAGTGGAAAATATAATTAATATTTTTATTCTTATTATATATATGAACTTATAAATGAATAAATTCGTTTAGATTACTTTTAAATATTGAGTTATTCAGTGATATTGTCTTATTTTATTTGTTCAAATATTAATTATTAATTTCTTCGAACCAATTATTTCCACATTGAATATTAACGTGAGTAACTTGTTGATTTTTGGAAATAAATATTAATTTGATTCATATATGCTAATAATAGATTAGCAATTATGACAACAAAGTTATTTTTTATTATCATGTAATTTCCTTATAGTGCATTGCACAATAGTTCACAAAATATTCTCAAAATAACATTAATTACATTCTACGTTATCTTTAGGTTATCAATGATAATGTTACATTTTGTATTGTAATTAGTTTCGATATTATTAGAAGAAAGCAGACTTTTGTCGTCCGTGTTCAGTTATCTCCTTGATGACACTGCTGGACAACAGTAAATATTTATACTCATAATTCTGTTCCAAGTGTTGGGCAATTCTGAAGATCGTTCGTTGGTACTCATTTCTTCTTTACTTTTTGTCTCGTTTGGAAACTATTAAACTAAAACAATGGAAACAATCAATACGAAAAGCATACACGAGTTAGACCTAGACATATCCCTAATGGAGCAATTCATACATATCTCAAATAATCGATAATTAACATTTCCAAGTGAAACCAATTTCATAATTTCACTGAAATAAATAAGCATTCTCCGGACTCAATTTGAAAATAACTTACAGAAAAGTTTACTCTGCTTAAACCGAAAATATATACGAAACAGAGGAGAATAGTTGTCGGAATTGGCGATATTGTTATAGTTAACAAACAATTCAATTAATTGATATATGGAAATCTATACTAATGATTCACTATTGCCTTAGAGGGTGATCAAGGAACAATACTTATAAACAAATATACTCGCCTGTTATATCAAAATCAGGGTGAGAATTTTATGTTGGTATTCAGTTTTGGAAGTATTTAATAATAAATACAACAAAAAAAGCTTCATTTGTAATAAATAAGTCATACTATATGTCTATGTATTATGCCTATTATACACCGACAGGATTGGTAATTGCTAATCTTATAGCTAAACCTCCCCGTCACCACAGCGGTCCTAGCAGCGGTGCCATGAGACGCGACAGGGCTCCACCAGCCCCCAGTGGAGCGGGGGCAGGCGGAGCCAGTCGATTCTGCCACGAGTGCGGCGGCAAGTTTGTCTCCTCGGCCGCCAAGTTCTGCGCCGAATGCGGTACTCGACGCTGATTGGCTGTTTGACTGTCGATTGATATCGTCGCTGTATTCAACCGCAGTTAGGATATCGATAGGCCATCTATCTGTGTTGATCATATTACGCTGCATTAATGTAGAAATAAATCGTTGATACGTTGTAGTATGAAAATATCTTTAAATTATATTGGCATACTACTTATTGCCTACTATTTATATAATTAATTAATTAATTATGCATGAAAGGTAATTCAGGTTATATTATTTATATTACTGTGTATTCATGATATATGATAGAACATTTTGCACATTTAATCAAATTTTAAAACACATTTTGTACATGCAAATGATATGTTTATCGCAGATAATTCATATTACGATTTTCCCAAACATTAATGAAACGTTCGAGATGGTCTGCCTATCTATACCAACTATAGTTGAATAACTCTGATCGGTATACACCCGTCATGTACTCTATATCATTCTGTTTCGGTGTGATCACTTTCTCTGTAGCTGCAGTTGACCAACAATCTCTACCACCATCAGTCCTCCGTCCATCTTTGTCATGGATCACTTCACTGCCTGCATGCCTTCTCTGAACAGAACAGCAATTTATATATATATTATTATTATACATATATTATTTCTCCTCTAGAACTAGCGGGATCTTCGCTCACACCAACAATTTATTCTCGATCCGCTACGTCCCTCTTTCACTGTGTGTGTCGTATGTGTCTTTTGTTATCGATTTTTTGTACAGTTTCTTCAATAATAATTTATTATTGATTTAATAATACGCTACTTGCAAATATGAACATAATAATATGCTGTTGATTTTTGTTTTTGTAATGTAACTGATGAATAAATGTTTTCCATAGGGGGACTTATTTCTATACTGACTGTGACACTATTAGTAGATACAACGTAATATTTTATTATACTATTTTGTATTTTGCATGACATTTTCGCTTTCTTTTGTTTCCTTCTTATTCTACGTATTTAAAGGTAGTCTTAACCCTTGCAGAATAGACATAATCTACTTACACTATATTCTATCTCTATTATACTAATTGCTTGAACTGTATCAACACTGATAATTGTTGCTGTGTCGCAAAAGGGTTATCGCAATAAATTTAAACCATTTGCTAACTATGCGTCTTTTGACATCTACAGTTATTTTATGTATTAGTTGTGAAAATGGCTCAGTATGGGAAATAAAACATATCTGGGGAATTGAAACCAATAGATTGAACATTTTGTATAACTTTAGAGAAGATGCCTACGGTTTTGCAGGTTATGTGTACGAATCATGGATTTGTGTTCCTTAAAAAATATGAAAGATTCGCCATAATTTGTTCAAAGAATGCGATAAACTTAGGTCGAATAATCAGATTACGTACATCAAATTTTAGCTTTTACAATAGTGACTAATAATTTAAAGAAGCGTACGGAATAATAAATTCGTATTTGTGTATAGACAATTTCTAAATTTATTACCAATGTATTAATTAAACTGAAAATAGTTGAACTAAATTGTGCATTATTTTTATATAACGTTTACTGACTGTGCATAGAATAGCTACAGTTACTGTCGAACCCTCATCAGAATTGTATTTCAGAATATATACATAATCAATAGTTGTTATGATAATAATAATTATTTTCAGATGTAAATACTTCACCTGGTTATGAGATCGTTCTAGTTTCCATATCAAAGATCGGTTCTGGAGAATTTAATAATTGCATCGATATACTTATCTATTCCTAAAAAGAAGAGTTAAATGGTAACTATTATATTGTTAATAAAACATAAATAAAATATGACGATACTAAAATACTCGCTTTTGGAGGGTCTAAATGCGCACACCTAATTATTGCTTTCTTCCAGAAATCTATACTGAATAGAAATGAACGTAATTAGTCAATGACGACTGTCAGATAATAATAATATTGTTAGATAATGCTGATAAAGCGTTGTGAAACTACCGCGGCACTGTTATTCGCCGATTATGTTTAATAATTAAATTAATTAACCTGAATTGTATATACACTGGTTTGCAAAAAGAATGAGCCTTTACAGATAATCAATAGATTCAATTCTACCGTTTTCGATGTTATGTTATTGGCGCGCTAATGTACTAATTTTTTTTTTAATTAAGTAGGTTTAAACCTACTTAATGTAGGTTTAAATCAATAATCGATGTTTGTGGCTGTGTCGGTGAATTTAGTATGTGCCTATACTTGACCTTAGAGCCATTAATAGATATGGCATG
>JAUZND010004203.1:0-11830 GCA_034780555.1 Coelogynopora nodosa
CAACCAAGAATCGAGTATTAGACAACCAAGAATCGAGTATTAGACAACCGAGAATCGAGTATTAGACAACCAAGAATTGGGGTATTGGATAGCTGTGGATGAACTGTTATATTAATATATAATAAAACGTATTTCTTTAACGTAACTTCATATTTCGTCGAAGTAAAACTCTCGCTCCAACGTCATATTCGTGTTTATACAGTGCCGTGTACCACCTTTAATACCGACATGAAATTATGGGATAAAATCGTATGTTATAACCACTGTATTTTATATCCAAAGTAAACAAAACTCAGAAAAGTGTCATTTAAAATTAGGAACAAATGATTTGATAACAATTAACTTGTTTTGATCGTTGCTACCCAGTTCATGTTGTCAATGATGTAGGCTACTATTATAGAATTACTACAGCAAGCATACAATTGTTCCCAAGATGCATATTGTATGTGGACCAGAATTCTAGTACGCTATATCCAATACGCAAATAAGATATGCGAATTAAACGAAACTTTGAATTTTATACAGATTAAGCGAACATAACCGTGTGTATAATTAAATGTTAGTCTATTATAGATTTTAACAGTTGAGTAGACTGATAACATCCCCCAAACCGTTTCAGGCCAAGCGTGCTGGGATCAACTGTCTCACTCTACCCGAAGAGAACCGGAAAGATTTCGACGATCTTCCCAGCTTCATCACTGAGGGGCTCCAGGTGCATTTTGTCTCGCATTACTCGAAACTCTTCCCCATTGCATTTCCCAGTGAAAGCTGATCCGACACTCTTTTTCTTCCTCAAATTTGTGTTTCTCATTCATCATATTATTTCGAGTTCAACGTGTTCTTCAGGCATTTGAGCTGACCCGTTGTTTACTTGCTGTCATAATGTAGTCTGATTTCTTTTCTAATTCGTTGTTGTTTGTATTATATAACGGTACAGTAATTCATTTCTATCTTACAAAAATGAGTCGTGGCTCCTAATCATATCGAATTTCTGTCCTTTATTTAAATATAATTTAATATTTTGACTTTATCTTTTCATGATTATAGAAAATGTATAACAAATATTATACGTTGACATCATAATATTATTAACCCTTCGTACGTGGAGTATGCCAATTTTTTAAAATAAATTAAGTTTTTGATTGAACTATAAAACGTATGACCCTGATTTTTTTTACTAAGTGGTTAAAATACATACTAATCTAACTAAAAAATATAACAAAAATTAATTCGAGTATTTTTACTTACCAGAAAAAACGGTGTTATTATTGATCCATTTTATACCCCACTGGGTTTTCATACTTGCCGAAGCTATAAGGAGCTGAAACTTGCAACATTAATAGGTTTATCGTAAATCATGTCCATTTAACTTGATTATTAAAATTATTTATTTAAATAACCAGCAATTTAAAATAATTCTCAAATAACATTTCTACTACTTTTAGCTTATTTGCATAAGTAGTATAATTATGAAAACTATCAACAATATAGAACTGGAATCAGATGCAAGAAGAATCTAGTCACTTGGTTGCATTGAACAAAAGTTATAGCATATATTGTTATTTTCCTAACTGAAGTTTATGACGTGATCATGTCATATAAATTATACCAATACTAAAATAATACCCCCCCAACGTAGCAAACCCTACAAATTATGTCCGCTTACGTATGGCAGCCGACAGGGATCAAAACGAAGGGTTAATAACATTGTATAACTAATTGTTACAAAATTCGTAGCTACCTACATACTCGAAAATGAATAGACAACATATATCATTAAAGTATAGACCAACTTAGAAAAAGTAAGCGTACTAGTTTAGAATAGATTTCCTGAAAATTCACTTTGAAATGCGTATATTATTGAAAGGTAACAATCAAAAGTGTGATTTCGAAACTATCCAACTTGAATTTTGGGATTTAATGTATCATTGGAAAAAGAAGATAATGGCGTGGCATTTTTTTGAAATATATTATAATATTGTATTTTTAAGAATATAGTGAAATTTGCTAATACGTTGATTCCTAATATAGAATAAATTCCAGCCTACTTGTCTGAGTTGCTATTTTTATTGGATTAATCCACTCAACATTAAAAACTAGATTCTGGGTTCTTTATTCTGCTTTATTTGATGAAATGTTGTAAATAATGGTTAATAATATGCCCTGATGACGAATATATGCGAGTGTCTGGGATCCTTATTCTGTATGTGATATTCGAGTATTAATATAATAATTAAGCTCAAAATGGTTTTGTATTTTACACAAATTTATCTTAATTGTAAATTAATATTTACATTTTGTTTTTTAATCAACTTATGCAATTCTAAATAATATGCACTTAAGATACATTTCTGAAAACTGCAAATGACTATTTCGTATAGGATATATAGGCTACTTTTTGCGTTTTGATATTTTCGGTAATCTTTTAAAAACGGTGCAAAATAATGATAGGATGGGCTGAAAACCTATTAACGATTTATGTGTGTTCTCTTTTTATTTAGGTTATGGACTGGTTCAATAACACACCATATTTATAATGGTTTAATACTGTTTTCGTTCCGTTTTATTCATATAAGATCTAGTCTCCCCCATGATGTTAAACTTAGAATTAATACACAATATAATAAATTGAAACAGACATGTGAATTAGGTAATAACATTATGCAGATTACTAATAAATTTTAAATAAATAATTAGCATCATATTACACCTAGTCTCGAACAGGAGTCCTTCTATCTGACATAGAGGAAACGAGTTATCTAAGCTGTGTCGATCTTACAGATCTAATCCACATACCATACAAGGGACCTTATTTTACGAATCGATATTTAATTTATTGAACAATACATAGGGCGAAGATTTCCATTTGCGACCTCACTTTTCGCGAATAATTTATAAACATTAATTCTATTGAAAAAAATTTAGCCAAGCATTACAGAATAGATATAATGCAAATATAAAATCGTTTTTACGAGAAATATAGTTCTAACAATATTTTTCACGGAATTTAAATATATATTTGTTTTGCTAACCAACGTAGCGATAAAACGTATTCTGTGTATGAAACTTTAAAACCGGTAAAAAACCTTAAAAGTAAAGATAAACATGTTCATATCAAAAACTATGTGGATTGTGAACTCATGGCGTATTAATTCAAAATGTAGGAAGAAAACTGAACAACCCCCTTGTGTAAAAATAAATTTAAAAAGTGCCAAATACAGTGATAATTAATCAACTTGTTTTATTATGAGTGAGAGAGCAATCGAATGCGGTTACAATGTGAATTGCGTCAACTAGATGTACAAGATTCAGACAGCATACAAAATAGAGTACAGCCTGCTACAATTGAGGGGGAACAGGGATCAGATAAGGACTACAACAAAGTCAAGAAAGATGGTACATTAGCATAGTGGAGCAGACATCAACCGACCCAGGGCAAGCTCTTGAGGTCTACCTCGTCCTCCTCCTCTGCTACAGCCGCGGATGGTGGTGCAGTGAACTCTCCAGTACCGCCAAGACCGGGGTCCACCAGTTGGGGCTCTGAAATGCGGACCAAGACCAATCATGTAGACAACCCGCGGAACACAGCTCAAATTATTGCATCATTTGATGCCACAGTGTTTGTTAGCATCTATCGACACATCAATTCATTTAAATAGATCAATAAATATAATTGATTGAAAATTGATTTTAAAATAATATAGATCAATATTTTTTATATATCCTGTTTTAGAAACAAAACTAGAGCAATTGTGTGGGTAACCTCGACAAAGATGATTGTTAAGTCATCTAGGATAAGTCAAAAATCGATACAACATTTGACAGTGCTCAACTGAATTACTGTAGCTGTTAGTATAATGATTACATACCAATCTCTATTAAACTGTCTAATAATAACTCGACATTTCAATTGAAATAAGTAAATGTTGTGCCCTGGATTATAAGTGAGAAGTCATTAGTACAGCATGGTGCACGGTGTTGTGTGCGGAAGTATTTATATTTACATTATATATATATTGATACCGTAATGCTATTGGCCAACACAATAAATACATTTTATAATATTAAGGAAAATGTTATTAAATAAGTAAAAACGCGCTAAAGTATAAGCATATATCGACTTTAACAAGGTCAAGTATCGTAACTCAATAAATTGGTCATCATTAATAACTATAAAATTGTCCAGCTTTTGATACAACTATCGTATCTCTAGCATTAATGACAACTACGCTATTAAATTTGTTCAACTATCTTACCACGAATTCTACAATCGTAACAAATATCGTATCTCAGACACACGATATTTGTACCGGGTAATATTGTATCGATTTTTTTAAATGAAAGATACGATACTTGACCTTATTTAAGTCGATATACAGTAGCATACATAGAAAAATGTTCAAGCTTCCCAAATCACATTTTTAAACCTAATACTTATGACGTTTTTAAGGTTTACACTCACAAACATATGTAATTTCCTGCTTATGAGGTATATTCTGAGTAATATTATATGATGTATTGTACATGTATGTATATTCCGATTGCTATAATAGTTACTTTATGAATACAAGCTTTTCTGATCACTGGTGTCTTTTTCATAAACTTGGAAACTACTTTTGGAAATAACTATGTGCCCCACTGGTACATTTGAGATATAAAATTAATCAATTTAAGTGACGTTAGTGACTTTCGAAAACCTACTAACACGTTCTAGAGATGAAATGGAATTAAAACATAAATGTGTAAATTTATTCATGACTATTATTTCGCTAATCATGGTCATATTTAGATTTAAAAATAAGAAATTATTGTTCATATTTATGGACCATTTCATTTCATTATGACCAACAATCAGTGAATATCTATCCCCACAAATAACACCGCGATAATTTAAATCACCGCACAGGGAATACTCCTTATTTAAAATTTAATATATAAAACACTACCGACTTATTTTTATAATAAAACATGCATAAACAATTATGTTATTTATTACTAACGTTGCACGTAATACATAATAGAGTATTTAAGATATTGGACAAAATAATAATGACATATTTGTTGTATTATAGGAAGCATAAAGTGTGTCAGCGGGATAAACACAGATAGCGACAACACGAAGTGCGAAAACAACCAATTAAGTTAGAGAGAGTCTTACCGGAGAACTGCATTGTAGGAAACTTGGTCATATCGGCACCCTTGGCCTCGAATTGTCGGTCCACTTTTTCCATCACGTCCTGCAATCTCTTGGTGACGTCAGCAGTGGCGTCTACCAGGCCGAACTCTGCAGATCTGAAGTACAGGAGGACCAATACGTGGATAATACCATGATCAATACGTGGATAATACCATGATCAATACGTGTTTAATACCATGATCAATACGTGGATAATACCATGATCAATACGTGGATAATACCGGGATTAATGCGGGGATAATACCAGAATCAATACGTGGATAATACCAGAATCAATACGTGGATAATACCAGTATCAATATTAAGACAATGTAGTTATCAGAGATATTTATCGCCCGCATTAAATGCAACCGATTGCAGAATATAATACATACAACAAATTAAGAAACGTATTATTTACTATTTAAAAAGGAATCAATTTATTATTCGAAATAATTCATAGATTATAGTGAATTATAAGATTACGTATTAAACAGTAGAAAATAACAATAAGGAATATTCGATAAGTATTTAGAGTTTCCTATACCAAAATAATACTTGCAAACTAAATGCAGTAACAAATACAGATAATAGTGATAGTATTAGTAACAATATTGATCAGGACTGCCGTTAGAACAGATATAAATAAACTATCTAAAATAAATATTATACCAAAAACATTAATTATTCCAGTAGAAAAATTGATTTAAACATAAACGTGTCCTAAAAATAGTAATCTTCCGTGATTAATGTAGAAAAGCATTAATAATATGAAAGTACAAACAAAGGTGAAGTAACCCTTTTTTTATAAGTGTGATAAAAAATGTGGCTAATTTGGTAATACCATTTTCAATACGACCATGCAAGTGTAGAAAGTCATAATTATAACAATATTTTTAATAAGCATAAATAGATTAACTAATAGTAGCAAATACTGTGTAAAAGATAAGAAACCAACAAAAAAGATGAAAAATTCATTTAAAAAACCAAAATGTAACAAACCATCAAAAAATAATATAAAGAATTCAAGCTAAACGGTTAAGATCAAAATAGAATCTCAGATAAGAAAACAGTAACCAGCTTACTTGCTCTTCTGAGCATATTCTCTGACTTTATCAACAAAGAGCTTCTGAATGGGGTCAGAGATCTGTTGTTGAGCGCTGGATGTTGCAGACAAGGCTCGGGTGAGCAGAACCCGCGTCGTCAGACTACTTCTGCTGGCGATGAGACGAACACAGGGGAGCATTTTTCTGAAGTTAGAAGAGAGACAGGTAATTGTAAGAGCCAGTGATGAACTATCAGACATACAAGCACGGATTGGTGTGGGTATCTCACTATATCATTCTTTTACGAGCCTTCTACAGTCAGAAACAAGTTTTAAGAGATATCAGATGCAATAGAGTAAAAAAAGTAATATACATTTCCTTGCAAAAACAAAAAAAGGTATTGTATAAAAATGTGCATTGTAATCAGACAGATCCATAGAAAGCTAGTGCCTCATAATTAAAAAAATAAGTATGGAAATGTTATAGTAGCTTCAGAAAATACAGAAATCAAGAAAGAATGGGACATTTAAAAAAAACGTGAACTAAAAATATTATAATTAGTATTTTAAGAAACACTGTCTATATGGTGCTCTTTGGGTATCATGTAGATACTGATGGTTAAAAATGCCATACAGGAATTAATTGTATAACTATATAGAAGTACATATTTAGTGATATGGATTGGTGCAATGCACTGAAATAGAATTATTATTAAACAATAAAAAATTGAAATCAGTATTTATTTTATTAATTTAAACAGTCCAAATAACATTACAATATTAATATGTATTTGGTGTACATAAATGAAGTATGCTAATAAGTATTGTGTGAATAACTTCATGGATATTTTTGGGTATTTCTTCATACATAACATGTATCCAAATTTATCATTTTGCAACATCAAGATTGAAAATTCGAACTTCAGTGAATACATGTTTTAAAAAACATTGAAACACATACTTGACAATAAATAAAACGCATTCCTTTTTTAAAATACATAAAAGTAGCACATATAAAAAATGATTTAGTATTTAAAGCTCTGATAAAAAGTTGTTAAAACATTGCCAATGATTGAAACTAAAGAAAATGTTCAGATACACAATTGATTTGCAATAACACATATTTAAAAGCTTTACATATTTCAAATGTAAAAATTTAAAATGGCATAAAATTAACATTAAAAATATCTATTTAGATTTTATGATTTTACAAGTTTGAACTATGTTTAATAAGGAATCCTTTAATTTTAGTGACAGTTTACATTCAGGTCAAGTATCTATAGCTTCCACTAACTTCACCATAACCTTGGTTTGAAAGGCTTAATTAAGAGTTGCTCATTCTTGCCCAATGAATGACTTTAGCACCATGTTGGGAGGAGCATGTTACTCTTTTATAAGCTGACCCATAAAAATGACATCCTATTAAATGTGATTTTGTAGCAGAACTCATGGGATTTCATAATGGATAGGGGAAATTGTATGACTAGGGGCACATCCAGATTGCTTTTAGCTAGCAATTATTCAATTAATGAATAGGGCCTCTCCAGACCAATTTTTTAAAAATATTTTAGAATTATTTATTAAGACTAAATTGGCATTTAGCTGCATATTTTATTGGAATGACTATAAAATATAATAATTTAAAAACTGTTCACTGATATACGAATTGAAGCCTTCCGTGTAATAATTAACAATCTCCCAACTGACAAACCAAAAATATAACAGCAGATTATATATAGATATAAAAGTTGTAACAGCCTCATATCTGTCTAACATGATGGATATCACAAAGATTACATATTATTTTGTATATGCAGAATATGTAAGTATTTTCCAATAATTTTAACAATTGTGTAGACATATTAAAACCTGTTAATTTTCTATTCTTTGAAATAACTCATACTATTTTTTTCATACTAAAGCTGAGTTATAGTTTCCTTAAATAATAGTTTTTCTTTGCATTTCTTACAAGTGATCATTACTTGTATTTATTTATTTATTGTGGCTATATCCCCAGAATTCTGGAGAAAATAGCATAATGTCTATATCACCTTGATAATTAAATAGCCTAAGTTTATAACCCCCAAATTTTTTTGTAAACTTAAAAATATAGACAAAAAATTGACATTACAACTATATGGTTAGAATTATTATGGCTATATGCAAATAAATTTCCATTGTTATTCATTTTTTAATTCTTCTAAAAATGCTTGTTGTCTTACTATATAGAGGAAATGTTACTGAAAAATAAAAGTAACAAAAGTAAAGTAATAAAAAGCAACAATTTTATATATCATCACAATTACTATAACTCTCCTATTTGAATTAAATATAAATTAATTATAAATTTTGTGCACATTTTACAACTCATACACATATAATATTTCTAAATTGAGTTTATTATTATTTAAAGTAATTCTAGATATTAAATAAAAGAAAACCATTATATTAACCAATATTTTAGATATAAATTATAACTAATTTTAACAATGAGATATTGGTAAAGATTTTTACCATATTATACATATTTACATTCATAACTAATAAAAAAGTATTCATGTATGGTTATTTCTAAATGTTTAAGGTTAAGCCAGAATTAAACTATTATGAATGGTCAGGACCATTAACAGTATGACTGCTCTGCCAATAAAGCATAAGTATGAGACTATTGACAGTATAGTATTCATACTGCAATGAAATAGTGTTGTTTATTTAAATATAGCAGTCACTATAATATTAGCTATATTTGTAATTACAAATTATATATATATATATTGGAAATTTAATAAAATCTGTGCATATCCAAACTATAAATGTTTCTATACATAAATTAAAATATTTTAGTAAAAATATTATATATACTTTAACTGAATAAATATGTTCCTTAACTAACCACACTGTCAATTGCTCTCAATCATACCTTAATGACAGTATGGTTGTACTATTAATGGCTGTCATGATTATGTAATTATTTTCAAATATTAATAATATTATTATGAATGCATATACTATATGTTTATTTTAAAAGCAAATATGACTATTTTGAATACAAACATGAATATTTTGAATACAAATATAATTTTTTTATGAAAACAAAAATGATTGTTTTAAATACAAAAACAACTATTTTGAATATAAATGACTATTTTCAATACAAATATGCCTATTTTCAAAATTTTGCTTCAACATGGTTCTCAGCAGCTGAGCAGTATTGATTTCCCTGACCTTTCCCTGACTTTTTCACAAGAATCCCTGACTTGATTTCACATTAAAAAATAACTGATTGAAACGTAAAAATTAAACAACATAATATGTGGTACGAATTTAATTGTCATGTAATTTTAATGTCATACCTAGGACAAAGATACATACATGCAAAATAGAATTTTAGAAAAACATGCTCATTTTCCCTGACTTTTTACAGAAAGTCTGTTTTTCCATGACTTCCCTGACCAATTTTCAAATCCCTGACTTTCCTGACCGCTGTGAACCATGTTCAAAAATAAAAATTAGTCAGGAAGATAATTTTTAGTATTTTTTGCTTAGTATTTTTTGCTAAATAAAATCAAAAGAGCTATCTGTAAATGTAATATATATAAAAGCAAAATAGTTAATTTAAAAAACATATTATTCAATATTAATTATTTTTTTAATATTAGTCTGTAAGTAAATAATATGATATATTGTTAAAAAACAAAATAATTTAGATGTTTTAATAATAATTAACACTTATATAAATTTAATAGTACTTATTTTTAATTAAGAAAAACAATTCCATAAGTAATAATGTATGAATAATGATAAATGGAAGATGCTTAATTTAAATTTTAATAGTTAATACCAGATAATAACTTCTAATCCTGTGGCCTATTCCAGTTATGGATATGATGGCATGCACTGTCTCTGACTCTGATCCAAAAACATTTGAGATGAAATTTTGGCACCACATATAATTAGATAGATTTATCCAGAATATACATTTCTAGAACATTAGTGTACAGAGCATGATTTTTAGACTTTACATTTGGGCAGTAAGGCTAAATAACATCAAATTGGAATAATATTGATAAAGGAAAAGAAAAACAGAATTGGAAAATATCTAACCAGAATAACATTAAACTGGAATAGCATTGTCATTGAATTGGAATAGCATCGAAAATATATTACAAGATACAGTGACCAATCAGAGATACCTGTTTATCACACACAAGTCAATAAAAATATAGATGTTATTTTAATTTGATGTTGATCCAATTTCAGTTTGTTTGAAATGATATGGTGGATGTTATTCCAGTTTGATATTATTTCAGTTCAATGTTATTCTGGTTTGATGCTATTCTGGTTCAATGTTATTCATAAAAGTTCTATGTTATTCGGATTTAATGTTATTCAGTTGTCCTATTTTTATTTGGATGACCAATCCCTGCATCATCCAACCAAATCAAAATTCTTGTTTGGTCAACGTTTGCATGGTCACCAATAGCTACATATACAAATATGGAATAAGAATACAAAAAAATCAACATATATTGGCAGGTATAATTCAATTTTTAATTTAATTCTCTTATCTAAATGAAACTGTCTCATAGACGTTTTCTAAGACTAAACGGTTTCTATTTATACACTATACTACCATGGTATGTTGTCGCCGATCAAGGGCACAGTGCATGAAAAAAAAGTTATATAACATGTAAAACCAAAGGCAACAACAATGTTAAAAATTACTTAAAATGTAAGAATAACTAACATAAATAAATGGAAATGAACATGGAAATAAACACTTACGATATCGTTAACAAAAACGAAACTTAATATAATTTTTGTAATTCGATAAAACTAATTTATTAAAGAAGAACTCCTCTTTAGTTATATAAATTTATTAAACCAAAAATGAACACGGTGAATTCTTTCCTGAAAGGAAATAATATAAGAGGTACATTAGTTTAAGGAATAGTATGAATAAAAGTGATTTGATTTATATTGGACATGAGAAAGATATTATATAGATTAAAAAAAACAAATATGAAACATGTTAACTATAATAGATAATAGGATATAGGAAATGTATAATATGATTGGTATTGTTAATAATATAATATGATAGTTGGTAGTATGCATATAAAAGGTAGAATATGAAATGATAGATAATAGGAACTAAGCAAGTGTGAGTTCGTTAATGTAACTATAGCAAAACCCATCATTTATGATTAAGAAAAAATAATTATATATTTAAAAAATATATATAATACTTTGAAAGGGAAGGCTGAATAACATCAAATCGGAATAACATCGACAAAGAAAATAAAAAACTAAAATACATTCGTGGCCATTGAAATAGAGCACTTACTTAATTTTAAAAAATATTGATTATAAGCCGTTATGAAGAGAAGTACAGGCGAGTAGGTGTGTACAATATTTCCTTCTGCTACCAAATTGCAACTACTGCTCGTATATTTGCCAACATCTATCCTATTGGTTAATAAATCGATCGAAATATTTTCTTTAGTCTGCTATAAGATAAATAGCCTAGACATTATTGAACAGTTATTTGAGTTATTATTGTTGAATTTGTGTTGAACAATGGGTCGAAAAAGTGACATTAGCTTGTT
>JAUZND010004204.1:0-11830 GCA_034780555.1 Coelogynopora nodosa
AGCCAAAAGTAGACCAATACCAAAAGTGAAACAAAATGAAGGAATTCCACCAAGTTATACTTGTACTTATAACACAGACCTAGGAAATGAGAGGTTGATAATTCATGCCTGTATGTTTTTAATTTAGAGTTAGTAATTTATTAATGTGACTCCACCTTAGTTTGGAAACATAATAGTATGTTAGAGGCCTTTCATCCAAACAGCCTTCTTATATACATAAGATCATTTAGGGTGACAGCATAGTGGCATTTACCTCCACATACCTTTTTTGCCGGCCTATATAATCTCATTTTTTACCATATCATATTGAGATGGACCCAATAAAATATTCCACATGTTATAATGTTATAATGTGCATATATGTATATTAAAATATTTCGTGCCACTATTTTATATTTTTCATAAAAATACTAAAATCTAAATCATATATATATATTAAAAAAAATTAATAACGATGTTTTTAATGTGGATTGATAGCCAGGGTACTGGTAAAAGGCTTGGATTATACCTATATACACATGCGTTCTTGAGTACCGACAAAATTCTTAATAAAAATATAGCCTATACAATTTGCGCCAATTCATTTTTTTAAATCACAAGTCGTTCCTTCACCCGGCGGTCGTATAAAGTAATAATATAATAATAATATATTGTTTAGTCTCATGTGCTACACAAACACATACATGTGCACTATATCACTTAATAAGATTTTTTAACTTAAGTTAAATATGTAAATATATTTAAATTCACTTACAAAAATTACAAAACTGTTAAAATGGACAACAGACTTATGGTGTAATATAATTAGAGATAATATGCAACTTTGCAGTGTTAGTGTGTTAATATAAAAATAGGCTGTTATGTTAGGATGAATAGTTGTTTGTTTCTCACATAAAAGGAAAACGATTTTGAAAAAGAAGTCGACGAAGAAGAGAAGGGAGACAGGAGTGATGATAAATGGACGCCCAGTTTGGCTTTAACACACGGCAGAAAGACAATTAGAGATAATGGAGAGTAATCCAGGACTGGAGCGCGCGAGCATAGGACCCCAATGAAAGATCGCGCCGGCAAATCTCCTTTTAATTGCCCAGCTGTGAAAGGCGCAATTCATATAACTGGTTCTTGAGTGAGAAAAACGTAACATTGAGCCTGAGGAGGGAGCTATGAGGGGGGAGAACGAGACGAAAGGACACGTTGAGCTAAACAGGGACTGAGAGTCACGAAGTCTTCTATCAAGACTCAAGGATTGCAGGATTGAAAGTATGGAGAACGCCTGTTGGTATATGTCGATATTTTAGAAGGTGTGAGATTATATATGGAAGAGAGAAGACAAACATGAAACTGTATTCTATTCTTCTATGTAACATAAATCTATTCGAATGAATTTTAAAATGTGGTATCTATTTAACTAATTCATTATTATAGTAAAGCTGTGCTATAAATTGTGACATTTCAATAATATCTACATTTGAAACAACAGTTATTTTTGGCATTATTTTATTAAAACATATATTTTTGTTATTTTTAAAAATATCTCTCTTTAATAGTTATTTAAATTAAAAAATCGTTATTGATAAAATCGAGTTGTATAAATACACTAATTTAAGATAATCATTGACTCACAATTGTTTTAAAAAATAGATGTATCTTTTTAAAAACATAACAATTTAAATATAATATATATATAATATTGGTATTAAATATTTTAGAGTAAATTTTTTATTAAAATATTAAATTATTAAACTAATTTATTTCATTATTTCATGAATTCACTATATATGATATAGTTTAATGTAATAGTTGATTAAATATGTGTTTGATATATAAATATTAACACCATTTTAGATTTTGATAAAATGTTTATATGTCATTTGCGACTATGATGTAATAGTTTAGGTATAATACATGGTTTTAATTAATATAGATTCACACAATCGTATCACAATATCATGAAATATTGTTAGTAAGTAATGTGAATTAAATTATTGAATAATTTTATAAAATCTTATATAATTATTCTTGTATATAATATGCATATATATCATAAAGTATAGTACAATTTCTGTAGACTTTGACAAGACGCGCTCCAACATAATTTTTGGCAAATTTAGTCACGCAGCATACAACGGCTCACAAGCATTGGGCTTCAACCACCAAACTGTTCACCACAACCTACATTTCACAGATTCTCTTACTGGTGCAACAACCAACCATGTGGAGTCGTTCTGGAGTAGAATCAAACACCGACTGAAATATGTGGGTGGCAGTCAAGGTGATATGAAGTGGGCCCCCATCTCGACGAGGCAATATACAAACATTGGTTTAATTTACATAACTCCACTCCGGTTGTCATAACTATATAACATTATATGTAGGACATGTTGCTCAGCTATATGGTGTATAATATGTTTATTTAATATACTTTTGGATAACAATAGTTACTTATAGGTACAACACGTCTAAATTTGTCAAAAAATATGATTTTTTGTCTTGTCAATGTCCGCCAAATTGTTCTATTATTATAAAATAGTTTTCGTGCAACATGCATTATGAATTATACAATATAATAATTATTACATCATGTTTGGTGTATAAAATGTTCAATTATAATAATCGCATGGTAGGAAAACATATGCATTTGGGACAGAATATTTTGGTACAATTTCAAGGATGTAAAAAATGGTCACGATGAATTATGTTGCAGCATTATAAATATATATAATATAAATTGGTCAAAATAGTATAAATATAACAGGTTATTGTAATAAATTATGTCTATAATATGTATGCATTATTCATGATTATATAATATAGGTTGTATTATGTTATAAGACTTGTATACAATGTTATTGATGTTTTTTTTAATATTATTTGTTTCATATATAGCTTTTGTAAAATATAATTTGGTTTGATATGAGTTGTTGCAAAACTTTATACATGTGCATGTTATACATTTATAATTTACATGGTAATGTTTTGACTGCAATTTGTTTCTATAGGGTCGGTATTGACATTTACTGTATACAACTGCGTATATTAATATGTGACCATATGACGAAATATGATTAATTATATATTTAGTAAGTATACATGCACGTTATTTGTGTGATAAACGCAAAGAATATTATTTACAATATAAGATGATGAACATCTGCATTTATTGTGTATATAATTTACCATAATATAATATCAACGCACTATAAGATTAGACAAAAATCGAGGAAGTTTTCACTGTCCTATATTATAATTCTATTAATCGCAATATTATAATGTAGACGTATCATAAATCAGTACGTCATTATTGTATAAGATGACAGATAATCGCCTTAAATACTTATATATCAATTCTATTCTATTCAAATTATTGTTATTGTATTATTTCTAGATTTTGGTAAACATTATATATCTGTATATTCATAGAATCTTTTTTATTATATGTTATACATTTTATGTTATTATACCTTCCAAACATTTATATACTTTAAATAATGTTTATATAAAGTCCCAACTTTAATTATATATATGGGTGATGAAAAAGTTATGGAAATAATATCCCGCGATTACAATTTTTTAAACAGTTTGTAATATATTCGGATCGTTTCCTATTACCTATATAGTCACGTTTAGAGATGTTGATTTTTTGTTTAGACAGCGGGGAGCTTACAGCAAAATACTATAATTATTTGAAGCTACAAAATCCGCATGGTATATATTTAGATCTATAATTTACCAGTTTTATGATATCTCAAAACATATTTATATATAACATACTTATACATATTTATTTTACTTTTGTAACCATTTTTGTTTTTCTTATAATTTATATATAATATTATAGTTAACTTCGGTGTATGAAAATAACATACTTATAAAACTATATAGTTGAACAAATTAAATAAAAATAATCAAACAATTTTGAATTTCATTATTTATCTCACTTGCTTGTTTTATATTGTATTGTACGCACACATTTCAGTTTTAATGGAGAACTATACAATGTGTTATAAACCAATACAACATCTTTTTATAATGTTTGCATATATATATAATATCGGTGACATCATTTTTCTTTAATATTTTGCAATATAGGTACTATGTCGTTTATTAGGCTATTAAGTTAATAAATTATCATATTTTTATCAATATTTTATTATAGATATGTTATCACCAAGGTGAAATCAACAGAAAAATTATTTTATAATTATAAACGACATTGTAAATATATACATCGATATTTTCAATTAATCGCGTCTTATAAAGAACTTCCGAATATTTATAGCTGTTTAATTTTAAAATATAATTATTCACTTTTAGTATTATCTTATAATTAGACAACAAAAAAATTGTCGGTATAGTTTACTCTATTGAGCTAATCTTTTCTTTCTCTCTGTTAATCACGATTTTATTTCTAGTGATATCTGTGGCAATATTTGAAGATAATATAACTCAGCATGTGCTAACACTTAACTTGCTTTATACTTCCACGTATTATAGACCTACTTAAAACTCATATATGGGATGCGACACAAATTTCTTGCGGCATTTTGTAGAAATTGGTCTATAGGGGGTCTTTTAAGAGAAGTTATATATCTGAACGTTTGGAAGATTTATTTTAACTTCGTCAAGCGAAATTTGTCTCTCTGGAAACAATCTGTCCTACGATTGTATGCTCACACTTCGCTGGGTTTGGTAAAGATATTTTGAAATCGGATTGACTGATGCTTGTGTTGAAATCAAAACAAATTGTATATATGTCGGGAATAATGGGAAATACGAACTGACATTAAAAAAAATCTTTTGAGTTAAAAATTTATATTTTACAACATCGTGCTTTTTTAATGATTTAATGTGCATAGCTTTGCAATTTAATAATAAATTTGTTTCAATTTTCTACATTCTGTCCCAACAACATTCTTCAATAAGTCTTACTTTGGGTTAACAGTACTATATAACACGACGAGATATGCACAATAACTATATTATAATAGGTAATTCTGGTGGTGGAACTTACGCTTTCACATACAGGAAATAAACAAGCTTTCCAGCAGGGAATGATATTGTCTAACAATATATCAGATAAAAAGAACCCCTTTTCACTGGCAGGCTAAGCTTCCTGCCTGCAGGAAAACGATAGAGGAACCCGGCATTGAGCGGACTCGTGTATAGCTGAATCGTCCGGAATGTTGGGGAATAAAGCCTTGGGCATGTACCGCGGCCGCAACACTTTCCTTTTCCCCATCAGTGAAAGGACAAAAAATCCTGGTAGTCGAGGCAGCCTAGCGGACACCCGCCAACATGACTTTACCATTAACTATCAAACTAACAGTTTCAAGTGTGTGATGTTGGAATTGCTATATTATAGTTATTCTTGGCGATGAAAGAAGTATGGTATATAGAACAATTGGTATATTGGGCACAATCGCCCCTTTTTGAAAGGCGAGTTTGACGATTTCCGTTTCCTCTTCCGCCATACTTGGCGCGGAGGGAAAGACTGAACCCTGTGTATTCTGAGCTCTGTCAGCCGCGCTCAGGAAGAATACCCAGGTTTATAGCCTCCCCTCCCTCAAGGCAGAAAAAGAGAGTTGATTTCCGGCAGCGATATCCTATACTGGGAAAAGGATATTAAATGTGGAAGAGTTATGCCTTCTTTTATTTCAGAAACACACAGTATAAACTTTCCTTACTATATTCTTCTTACATCATAAAGGTACTATAATAATCAAAAGAACTCATGATTGTAATTTTCATCTATATAGAGAGAAAGTAAAATGGTATAATGTGCAATATAGTTAATGTTTTTTTTATTCTGTTCCATGATTAGCGTGTTTAATCTGACTGATTCATAATTCTGTTTTGTGCCTTACTATTTAAATATAATTATAAAATAAATTATCACGATATTTATATAACTTATTGATTATAATAACAGAGTCCCGGCAGTAGCCTATGTGTTAATAAGGTCAGTTAGAGGTTAAATGAGCAGATAAGTAAAGTTTATTTTATAAATAAAATGTTATCTGTGAGCGTTGAACATGTTTAATAATAAAATTGTAATATTCGTTAATTCGTAATAGGCCTACATACCTATAATACAAACATTAAAAAAAATCTTCAAAAAACAAAATCAAAGTTAATGCATTTATTATACCTTTATTTATTTATTTATTTATTTATTTATTTATAAAACACTAAAAAGTTGTATTACACTTTTATCGAATTGCCAAATGCAAGTATAATGCACAAAATTTAAACCAAAACATTAAATTATAATTGGCCCATGTATACTAATTATACGTTTTCATTTTGAAAAGATAGCTAATTTGAACTCTTTCTAAGATGGGTTATTTCTTATATTCATCCTTTTAAGAAAGTTTGGTTACTATAGAAATAAGCATCTATATAATGGAACTATAGCTCACCGTATATAATGCCGATGAGACGAAACATTGTAGTGACAACCTTGAAACAATGTTGAAAGTGTCCTGGATCTGAGACACCAGGAAATAGTCTGAAGGTGGCTTGTATTTTTACTGTGTTGTATATCATGCTTTTCATTTGGTTAAGTTTTGATTACGTGTATACGTTGAATTGAACACATCAATCTACAATTGCTACAAGTATAATAAAGTTGTATCAGAGTGATATACAATATTATACATTTGAAGCTATTCTATAATAGCTGTTGTATATATATGGTTTCTTGAAGTTTAGTTCTTAAAGAATTTATGAACATTGAAATTTAAAAACACAGTTGACAATATTTGCAGCTATATTTTTATTTAAAATTATTTGCAAATTATGCATTATATTATAAATTGAATATAATGACAAGATTGTATACTACTATCCAAACCGTGCAAAGCTCAACTCACTGGTATACACATGGGATAATTTTCACCACTTTTTACAGTCTGCTTCACCTATGTATAACATATAAGTCTCACTGTTATATAAGTATAAATAAGAACTTTTGATTGGTAGGTTTTTTGTACAGTATGATGAATTTAATTGTAACCTAGAAGAATAAAAGAACGTTTATTAATATTAAATTTCCTTTAGTTTTTCAAAATTTGTTCCATGAATTTTCTTATCTTAAATTTTTTTGTAATTAATGTTTTTGCTGATTATACATATATGCTCTTATCTATTATGATAGATTTTTGTTGGTTGAGATTATGTTATTATATTGATGACTTATATCCATCATGCAAAATCAGAGATTTTATGTAGGTTATTCAATTATCCGGTATTTTATAAATATACGTATATTCGAAATAATAATTAAATAGGCCTACACTTTTTTAGTATTAAATAACAAAAGTAACATTTTTAATAGAATTCAAAATCCACGATATTTTTTCCCCAAGATTATTTCATTGGATATAGTGGGTTTCAATCAACTAAGTTTTCACTATAAATTGCAATGTTATGATAATTTATATAAAGTTAATTGTCGCATTTTGTGTTAAAATCTAATTTTAATTTTATTAATTTTACATTTGTATGTATAGAATAATGCATTTTTCGAATGGTTTTATTTAGAATATATTTTTAACATTAAATTAAATGCATATGAGACATATTTCTATAAAATAGGTGGCACACTCTTACTAACGGTATAGGCCCCTAAACTTTATGTCATCTGCATTTATGTTGGCAAATATTTAACTATTAACCATGTTCAGTGTATTTTAGTCTTTTTTAGCGTGATCGCTCCGCTCGTACCTTTTAAATGAAATATCTTATGGAAATTGGATTTTGATAAAATTGTACCACATGTTTAAAGTAGTTCAAATGAAGTCTGAATAGCGTACATACTGTAGTTAGAAACTGCAGTATTGAACTATGCTCTTAACATTTTACATAAAGATAATTTTATTATTTTAATTTTAAGGATAACATTTATTTTATTGATTACTTATTGATTAAGTTAAATAATTATTGTAATTATTTAAATTTTGAACAAAAATATGTTTAGCAAATGTCAATGCACATTTAGTGAGGTGAAAATAGATCTTAAAATCGATCGAGTCAATATGATACTCCCTTCTATAGTGGTACAGTAGTGATCCCAATGTCATGAAGGATCACATGAGACAATTGAAAACAGACAATGAACGAATTCCATTTGATCAAATTGGGCCTATATAGAGGAGTAATCCAGAGGTTTTCTTCCAGTCTTTACAGTCAGGACAACGATCGGGTACAGCTAGGAAAGCAGATCATATGAAACATGCTCATAAAATAGATAAAGGGGAGTAAATTTTTGAGATATTCCGTTATGGAGAAGTTCAAACTAAAGCACACAGTGAGCGTGTGATTATGCGGGATCTGGCCGGGAGGGAGCAACTGAGAAAAAAACAGTAGAGAAGGCGATTGTAATAGTGAAACATTTATGTAAGGATCCAACTGGAAAACTTAAAGATGTTCTCATGGAAAACTGGTAGGAATGTGTAGGAATGATAAGGGCCCATCAAACCGTTCAAGCTTACAAATATGACACGAAATTAACAGAATGAACCGTATTTATAGTATACGTGTTATAAAATTATTAAAGTTAATTTTACATAAGAGTTATAGAAATTATCGAATTCACATCATTGAACGTAATGTATTAGTCCAATTACTATAAAAGTTGCAATTGTCTATTTTTCATACATTTTGTTACAAAAGATTCCATATATTCCAAATAACCCATAATGCAATGCTATAAATATATATAATAAATATTAAATTATGGGCTCTTTGGAATAATCTCAATTTAATAAATTGGACAAATCACTTTTTCGAAAAATTTTACCAGAACTTTTTTTATACATATGCACAGTTAACTGTTTCCAATATATTGACACTATCATGATATCTATAAAATTTCAAACACAAAATGTTAAAAATATAAATTGACAAAATCCTACTAAACTATGAATACAAAAGATCAATGAACATTTTTACATTACAAAAAATGTATATCTTATTATTTTTTATTAATTTAATTTATTAGTTTTTAAATTTTGTTTATTAAATTATTTTATATTGTAGACAGACTACAAACTTAATCTTATATTTAATATTGTTTTCAAACTTCAAAAATTTGCTCTAATCCTAAATTAATTTTAGTTAATAATGCTAAAAACGTTCACCGTGTCATTTTTAAATTACATGAAAATACTTATTTTTATTCAATTTAAATATAAATATTAAATTATTCAAGAAAATTATTTGAAAAATAGTTTATTATTTATATTAATCAACAAATAATAAGAAAAGTGTTAAGCAAACTATATTTTTATTGTCTCATTTTAGCAGCTGGTTGTGCAATGAAGTAAAAAAATATTCTCTTCCACTCTTAAAATAAATAAAACAAGTGAATAAAATAAATCTTCTACGAAACACTATAAATATGCCCACAACATTTCCAGGTTCCTAAGCATAAATGCAACTTCTGCAAGTAAGAACAAAGTTACTTACAACGTCATTCTTAATGTTGTTTCTCCCAATATCATTTCGGCATGCCTAAGCTCTTCGGTGGTAATTGCTTTGAGGCCATTAGGCGACCAGGGGGGGAATTCGGGGACAGTGATTGATACGGTACAGAACGCTCTTGGTTCTCCCATCAGATTAACAGATAGTTGCATTGATGTTAATTTGTCAATCCTGTGAGCACACAATTGCTCCGGATGACACATACCAGCAAAAGAAAATGGAACTCAATATATGGTGCCTTTAATAGATTTGTTAGGAAAAATATATAACATTATATACTTCCTGTTATGAATGTTTTATTAGACACTTCTATAGAAAACAAAATTAATGTAATTTATCTAACAGTTATGATACTGAAGAAAAAGTGATATACGAAATTTCGTAATTTTTCAAATAGGTTTTTCGTTTGTCTTAAATACTATTTATGAAATAGTTTTTTATAATGCCGGTCGAATTATTACTTAATCTAAAATTGAAGGCAAAAAACAAAACCCGCCTCACTTAAAATTATAATAATCTAAAAATAATATGTTTTATAATCAATGAAAATAATCAATGAATGAATATAAACGATCAATACAAGAACATATATTTTTAATGTAACGTTTATTAAAAGTGTTCTTTACCATATAAAAGTGAATATAATTATAATGTTTCTGGTATTAAAACTTTTAAAGGCCCAACCTATAATTTTATTAAATATTTTAAATATATTAATATTTTAATGGTACTGAAAAAACCTCCTCAAACTTGTCGACGACTACCGGCATATAAATTTATATTTAAAACAAAGTTTATTACTACAAAGGCACCAAGAACAACATCGTATTGCTGAGCTACACAAGCTATAAGTGTATATTATAACAAAAATTACTCATATTTTCTTAGGAACAACAGAGGGTTATTGAGACCGCAGAAAAGTTTTGCTTTTCAATGTAGTTGGGAAGATGGGGCCACTATTATACATGGACCCCTCGGGATTTAACAAACATATAATGAATAATGAATGACTCAATGAAAAATCCAAGATGGTGGTCACCCTGTTCACATAGGTGAACAGGACGCTACTATAGTATATTATATTTGGACATCCATACAAAGTACGTATATGCTCAGATTTCCAATATTTTGAATCTCTCTCATATTTTTATTGTAACCCCCTTCTCCCGTACAGGTGTATTTAACGGTAACACAATTATAACTACTTTTCTATATAGTTCTAAGTAATATCGCATTAAATGAGAGAGTGAAATGTAAATAATAAACAAATATTATTCAACTTCCACCAATGTTTTTCAATTTATGAAAAAATGCAGAAATTAATAACAAATATAATGTATGGATTTACGTATTGGTTTACGTCATTAAAGATGTTTTAAATATGTTTTAAAATGAATGTTGAAAGCAAACATTATATAATGACAAAAATATTTAACATAATGTGGGGATACTAAAATTAATTTTTTTCGTCATAGATGCTTCAGGTCGATATTCGTCCTTTTGTGGTTCGGTATGTTACAAATCGCCAGCCATCTCTATCCATCGTCATGATTTTCAACTGTTCTGTTGTCCTGCCGGTTACCGCCTTGGTTTTATCCATCAATCTGGTTCTTGGTCTGCCACGATTTTTACGACCTTTAAAATGTACTTGCATAACAAGCTTTTCAATCAATTTTTCACCTCGCTGACAGATATATGACCAACATATCTAAGTTTTCTTTTCGTGACAATAATGTTTACCAGTCTTTTAGGTTTTTGACTTTCTCTAGCACGTAATCGTTTGTTCTGTGTTCACGCCAGCCAGCGGTATTTTCATCCATGTCCAAAGTTTAAATGCATTTATTTTTTGTTTTTTCATTCTGGGTCAGAGTCCATGATTCGCTTCCGTATGTTGCGATTGAGGAAATTCGGCAGTTAACAAGTCTGATCTTGGTGTTGAGATTGATGTCGTGGATTTTTTTCTATAAATTGTTGAGATCAAACAGTGGTGAGCGGCGTGTCATGCCAATCCGTCGTTTAATTTCTTTGATGCTTCCTCCTCGATTTGTGATGAAGGATCACAGGAAGTTGAAATATTCGACGTCTTAAATGTTTTTGCCGTTTGTTTTGAATTGATGCTCTCTCCTTTGAACACTTGCATTTTTATTACAATGAATTTTATGTGATATCAAAATAGCTTTTAACAAATATCTTAAAATAAACCCACCTTCTTCAGCGTATACGTACTTTATATAGTCAATATATAGATAAATTACGTATATTAGATAAAGTACGTATATTAGATAAAGTACGTATATTAGATAAAGTACGTATATTAGATAAAGTACGTATATTAGATAAAGTACGT
>JAUZND010004205.1:0-11830 GCA_034780555.1 Coelogynopora nodosa
CTTCAGTGTACGCGAGGATGCTCCATCTTCCCCAATATCTTCCAGTAGAATATGTCCAACAAGGAAAGAATTAGACGAAATGGAACACTTATTCTGGTCATAGAAGAGCATTATTTTGTTTTCACTGTCGACATGTTTCTTGCCATCACCGCCATAATCACTATCTTGTCTGTTGGAGGTGGACTCTTCCTCTTCAGACTCTTCCCCTTCAGACTCTTTCCCTGCAGACTCTTCTCCTTCAGACTCTTCCCCTTCAGACTCTTCCACTTCAGACTCTTCCCCTTCAGACTCTTCCCCTTCAGACTCTTCCCCTTCGGACTCTTCCCCTTCAAACTCTTCCCTTTCAGACTTTTCTTGCTCAGACTCTTCACTCTCCATTCGCTGATGCTTGCATTTTCGCGTCATGTTTCTTATACTAGAATTTTTATCCTTCTCCTCCTCCTCTTCATCGTCTCAATCAAATGCTTGTTACGATTGAAAAATTCTGATGAATCCATGGTGTAAAAAATTATTATATGAAATTTAATGAATACTGTAGCATGTTTATAGATTTATGTCTATAAACTGAATATTAAAAGGAACATGGATATCCGACTCAAGCCCAATGCCAGTATGACTGTAGCAGGACCATCAATGTCTGGAAAGACTACGTTTGTGGAGAATTTACAACGATCGCGTCAACTCTTGTTCAATGAGCCACTGCAAACTATTTATTGGTTTACAGGAACAGACTATAAGCTAACAGTTGACCTTGTCAGTTTTATCAAAGTATATGAAATCGGCCTACCTGAGTCGTTTGATATTTTAAAATCACATAATTGTGTTGTACTTGATGATTTGATGGAGTAGGGGAAAACTTCTCAGCCACTAAGCGCTCTGTTTACAAGAATGGTTCATCACCTACCCTGCTTCGCCATTAATATTACTCAAAATCTATTTCTTACTGGAAAGGAGACACGTACTCAATCACTGAATACCCAGTACCTGGTCATGTTTACGAATCCGAGAGATGCCATCCACATAAGTCATCTCGATCGTCAAATGTTTCCTGGATAATTAAAATTTCTTACCTCTGTCTTCAACGACAATTCTCATGCCTACCCATTTTTAGATCTACATCAGACGACGCCTGACCATTTACGAGTGAGAAGTCAAATTCTTCCCCATGAGAAGCCACAGTATGTATACTTGACAGCGGAACAAGGCTGCTAAAATTGCCAAAATAAACGAGTCACCATATGCACTAATGCTTCTCATAAGTGAAGCCAAATTTGAGACTATAAAAAACAGGCTCCGAATTAAAAGGAGGAGGATAACCAACTCTTTAAGAAAGATCTACCTCCAAATTAATCACACAAAAGTCATGCTTACAATCTACTGGAAGCCAGACGTAGACAATAGCAGGAAGACGGGCGACAGGAAGTCTCACCTCCTCAACCATCTCCAACAGTGCAATCACCACCATAACCAGCGTCAGTATCAAATACAACAAGAGAGCGCAAACAGACCCTACTACTTGCAATAAATGCGTTTCCAAAATACTGTCGGGCTAAAGGACGCATTTTACTGGAACTTCTAACTAATCATGGAATGCCCTGTGATGAGAGAGGTCAACTCTTTGGTGATAATAGCTATCCAATTTTCAAGTCATATTTTGGATTTGATACGCTTTGCAGTGGATAATCGATCTAAACTGATTACATCCCCAATCGGCTGGTCTCAAATTAAAAGACTGATACAAGAGTACAACATACCGGCAAAGTATATGAGGAATACACACACGACAATGATGAAGAAATATCACCTCCTCAGTCAACGGCAATAACTGCATCATTTTCTCGTCCCATGTTCAAACCACAAGTGTCTGAAGAAAGTTCTCCAAGTGATAATCTAAACTCAGCAAACATGCCACAGGTATCTACATCAAAATTGTCTCCTCGACCTATATTCAAACAACAGCTGCCCAAGGAAAGTTCTCCAGCCAATCACCAATTCTTATGAAGCTTTCTTCCTGGGCCACTACTACTAGAAAGTCTAAGTATCAAAATAGAACTCAACAACACCGATTTAGTCGGAGTACCAATTGAAACAACCCTGACCTGCATCATGTGGCTATAATGCAACATTATTGGAAAATTAATAATTAGTTGAATGAACGATTACTACTATTTGGGTATCTCTGATCAATTAGTAAGTAGTAAAATCAAACTCAGCTACCTTGACTTAGTCAGAATCCCCATTGAAATCATCCAGATGTGGCATTTTATGGCCATAATGTATTGTATTTGGAAAAAATCAATAATTGTACTTCAATGAGTTATTACTACCAATAAGGTACCTCTGATTAATTTTTAATTAGCAAAATTGAACTCTGACCTTGAATTAATCTGAAACGACCTAAACCTTGTTTAAATCGGCCAATAGGAAGCCATAGTAACCAAAAAACAAATACTCGATTCTGATTCACTGGAAAATGTTAGAAAATTTATGGCGCGAAAATTCAAAATAGTTTTCCTCAGTTGGGGGTGTTTCGGTTTCGGGTGTGGGCCACATGCACTCCTCCCCTACTACTCAAGTAGTTGCCCCCCTTCCCTGCACCTACAGCTCTTTACTTCTGTAAACCATGGTGGACACAAATACTTGGTTATAATTTGGTTACACATTTCTTGACACTCTACCGCTGTGGATGGCCACATCGTCAGTTGAAGCCTTCCTACAGAGCTGGTGAACAAAAGATGTCTGTAAAACGTGTCTTATTTTATTAATATCAGTTGTAGCCACCACGAAAAATGTGACTGGAATCCAGGAAGAATCTCGAATAGTAATTATTAAATGCTTTGGTGTCTGCGACGAAGATAAGGGAGGCAATTTAGTTATAGGGCAGAGGATTTAATCCATGTTGTTGAACGGACAGTTCCTACAATACGTAGGCTTACCATAAACAACGCCATTTACTTTGATGCTTCTATAATTTAAAACGTGTGTTGAACTAATTACTCCTTGAAAAGTACAATACATTAAGTAAAGTATATACTTGATTTTTTTATTAACTTTATATGACCACCCTAGTGAAAATAACTGTCTTAACTGACACTTTCCACAGTTTACAATAAAGGTTATAATATATCAAAGTTTTTCTTTAAATTCACATAATTTTAACCAAGTTATAATATTTGAGGGAAATTTTAACATTTTAATATTCGTTTTTATAACACATTACTGATGTAATAAATCTATTAAAAATGTGTAACTCTTGAATTCTATACTGATAAAGCTGAATTATGCTCCTGATAAATATAATCAAGTTAGTTTTTTTTGCTTTATTTGAAAAAAAATCATAATGAGTCATTTCAGAATAATCAATAAACAAATAAAATAACGTTATAAATTGAAATCATGGTTTATATAAAATCGCTCGGCGGGGGACGATGTTGCATTTGAAGTGTTCTAAGAGCGGCGCTATTAGTAGTAAGAAGGTTGTACTTCTAATACCTATCTCTTCTACCCCCCCCCCCTTCCTACCTTACTTTTGTATATTCATAAATATATTTATCGTAGATCATCGGGAGAATATACAGATAATATTTTTACTTAATAGTTACCGCAAGTTGTGTGTTTCGGTAATTTTGAAAATGGTATTTCCTGTAAAAAGTCAAATAAATATTTTTTATCGATACACTTCGTAATAGACATTTCTGTCTAATTTAAACAAATTATTTAGATCCGCAAGAAAAGTTGGTTTTTTAGGTTAAAAAAGTAAGTTCTTTTGAAATTGTTTAGTACACTATTTTGCCTAAAATCTACGAAGCGTTAATTCTAATAGTTTTAAATGCATTCATTTCAGAGGGGATTTTTTCATTAAAGTAGCCTGAAATATTGATTTTTCAAATTACTCAACTTTACGTAAATTGCAATTTTCAGTTTATTTAAACATAAATAATATACTATATTAAAGGTTAGGATTTAATTTCTACGTGTTCATATAAGTAATACCTGATATTTCATAATTTATCGATAATATTATCAGTTTTATTGTAAATTAGTTATAAATAAATATATATATATAGATAATTTGATGAATCGTGTCAGTAATAAGCAGAATTGTTAGTATACATTTGTCCAATTTAAATTTCTGTTCCGTGTGTTGGACTGGTTGATATCGTTTATATTATATGAGTATGCATGTTTATGGATATCGTGTTTACTAAACATTTTTCCTCATTTTTCAATAAATTGTCCCATTTTAGATAATCGCTGCCAACTCACAGACTTTACGCGGTGTTCCTCTTTATCGGAGCAATATTGAGACATTTTCGCCGGACAATAGCGCCAATGTTATCGCAGATAGTCATCAATTACATGACGCGATGCGTTAACTTTTTATTGTATATATCTAATGCATATTGTTTGTTTTACTTATTTTTCATATAAAATGTCCATATTTTGTACAATTGACGCAATATATTATATATTTATGAATTTGTTTTGTGTTATAACTTTTTCGTGTAAATAGGTTGTTATTTAACTAAATTCTTTATCTGAAACTTTAACCTAAAAGTATCGTGATCAATATGAACTTGTAATCAGTCGAATTAAAAATAGTTGTATGCACTATTTAAGCACTTATAAATGATTAAGGATTAATTAATAAGCGTATTAATATAACTATAAAATATTATTATGTAATGTAAACAATTCTTAAATAATCTTTAGTAAATAATAGAATTAAACAGTGCATAATAGGTAACGCTTAAATTAATTTATGAAAATATATATAATAATTATACATCGTGTTAGTATAAAAGTGAATCATATAATCAATAGAACTGTGTTTATATGTATTTAGTTAGTTTAAAACTTCAATAGGAAATTTTCATTTATTAAATCTAGTTGCACTAAATATGAGATAATTGTTTCTAAACATTTTAACGAGTGTAGCTTTACTCAGTAAACCTTTAAAACACATCTGAACCATTAATATTAGTAATCATTACTAAAATATAATACTAAATGAGACAAAAGAAATTTCTTTAAATCTGTGCGTTAACGCAATTTCACGTCAGAATTAATTCAATCGAATACTTGTAGTCATATATTGTCTGTTAGTAAATATTTGCTTTGATTCAAACAAAACACAAAAAAACAATGAGACTCACGAAATTTTTATTTAAAGATAACTATATAACAAATTTGCTACCGTTGTTTATACAACATATTGTTTTTTTAAAGTTATATGCACTAAATCGTTTATTGAGTGCACTATATAGTGTGATATTAAATAAAATCACTTTTGCATATATACTAATACAAATTAACAGAGCTGACGATTTGCCGCCGTTTACAATTATGTAAATTATACAATTATTTAAAAGGATATATATAGTAAAGGTACTGTACATTATTTTCAGTTATTGTAAGTTTATATGCGTTATTGTTTATTATACAAATAAATTTTTACAGATAACTATTTATTTAAAGTTTAAATTTGTAGTATTTTATTACAAGTTAAGAATTATGTATTGTATTTCCGTTGAAAAATTGTAAAAAGTAATATATTTGTGCCAAGTAGCACTATAAAACGATAAAGGAAAAATAATAGTTTCTATTGTATTAAACCTGTGTAAAGCTTGAGAATGATTGTTTAATACAAACGAAAACTATAACTTTAACATAATTTTTTTATACTACAGTTTTTATACAAGTTTAAATATATAAATTTATTTATTGTATTATATTGTTTTAATGATAATTTATAAACATTAAGCATAGCAACTCCAATAAAATATTGCGAAAATTATAAACTATCCCGCACAGCTTGAATTTTACCTTTTTTACGATTAGTCAATTAGGCTTATATTTTATTAGTATTTAACATTTTAATATGACACACGACTAATTTTTTAAAATCAAAATGACGGATTATAATTCTACACGCCCACAATCAGCTAATGTAAGATTTATATATGTTTCACAATAATATTTCATTTTAATTATATATATTATAAATAAAAATCTCATATATTATAAATAACAAATGTTTGAAACATATAATGTGACTCACACAATGCCATTATATTTGTTATTGTAGTAGTAACAATTTGATAGTATATACTAATATAATAAAAATATTATTATCCATTATCAATATTATTGACAATTTATTTTCAAATGTTTTTTTTCAAAGAATTTGCAGTGGCTATTCAACTGGTACTGGAAAAATAGTCAAATAGACTATTCAACCATTCCACCCCCCTCCCCAATTATTTGTTTTTCATTATTATTAATATATAATATTATTATTGGTGTTTACAAAAATTATTTTTAATGAATATAGCCACTGCATTTAATTAATTAACCAATTTTATTGTGGTAGTTAGTAAACACTACCTAAAATATATAAACCCAATTTTTCTTAAATATTATATTACTTTAACATCTATTATCATGGACATAGCCATCTGTACACACAAATGTATTTGTGTTCAATTCAAAATCAGACTGGTGCCTTTTTTACGGAATCAGACCCAAAAAATACAAAGAAAATATATAAGAATTATTTAAAATAATTAAAATGTTACCCTTAGTATCTACTAAAAGGACCCTTTTTATTTATTTCATTGTGCCTTAAAAATGTTGTGCATATAATTAAATAAAGACTGGATACATCCCTGATGATTTATATTTAACTTATCATTGATATATTATAATTATAAAAATTATAATATAATATAATAACAATGTTTATATATTATAAATATGATTTTCACTAAATAAATAAATAAAATATTTAAGTATTCTTTTATATTAAGAACATAAATAAAATGAATATATAAACCAAATCTATAAAATACTACCAACTTTCTGTATACATTCAATGTCTATTTATTTAAGCTTAAACACACTGTAAAATATGATCCAATAATGGATATTGGCTACTTACCAGTTCAATATCCATCCAATAAAACATTTTACAGTAGGTGATTTAATTAATTTAAATAATTATGATTAAATAAATAAATTATTTAAAACAAATAATGTACTTATATTTTATTTAAAATCTAATTTACATAATTATTTGATTGATTTATATAATATATTTAAAAAATATTTATATATATTAATAAAGTAATATAATTATCTTATTTAAATAATTTAATTATACATATAATTTTTTAAATATATTTCTTCATTATAATTATAATATTTCATTTATCTAAATTATTAAAATAATATTCTAAGTTTAAATAAATAAATAATAAATTCATTACATAGGCTACCATAAATTATATGTATTTTTCTGTATAGGTCAACATATTTACTGTTTACATATAGTTTTAATTTATTTTACATTTCTAATATGAAAAATAGTATATATAATGTAATAATATGATTTATTTTAATAGTTTAGTTATTTTTATATACTCATAGGGTTAATACATTGCTAAATATAATAAAATATTATAATATTAGCTATTTCTACTAAACAATAAGAGACAATTAATAAATAAACATATTTATTAAAAACTAAATATAACATTATATTTTCATATAAATGATTATAATAAGTTTAAGTACATTAAAAATAATGTGTGTCTTATTCAATCATTTCCAAAATCATAAAAATATAACAAAATAAAAAATTGATGCAAATCTTTATATAATAATGTTGATGAATTTTCTGTCTTTATATAAAATATAATATAATATTTTAAATTTATATATATAATTTTCAAAATAATATTATTAGATATATACCTATAAACTTTGATTTTATATTACATAAAGTAGGCCTAATTATTAAAAGATATAATTTCAAATGCATTTCTTGGCAAGTAATATTTAATGCAATTATTCTAAATTCAATTAAAAAAATTGATATATTAAAAATTAAGGTTAACTCATCTTTCACTAAAAACTCTTATTTTCAATTTTCAGAACATAAATATACTAATACAAATATGTGTACTTTAATATAAAAATGGTCATAGTATATGTATATCATTTTTTATTGTATGTACGGTATGTGCAGTCCATGTTCATGGTAATAATTCCATGTCAATTGTTTTATACAAATATTGTTATATATACTGTATTTTAAAATATGATATCTAAATCTATTACAAAAGATAACAGTTTATAATCAAATTATAAATGGCAATCTTTTAAATTAAACAAATAAAATTTTAATTAAAGTTGTTAATTAAAATAGTCATTAGTTTTAATAATTATGAATTATTATGAATTATTATAATTATATATATAATTCATCCTCAGATAATTAAATTTACTGAAATGTTTATTGATTAAATTTAAATAAATGTAGTACTTCATTTCATGTATTTGTGTATTTAATAATTAATTTAAAATTTATAATTTTTTGATAAATTAAATGAAATTGCCCATTTTTTATAGTTTTAAACAAATTAAACATTCTTATATTACAATTAAAGGTAATTCTTCTTAATTTAAAATTAGATATATTAATTGTTTATACAACTTGATTGTTATTATATACATACATATAATATTATTAATATGTTTATAATTACAATTGTTATAGTAATTTTTTTATCCAAAAGATATAAACAATTTAACAGTTTGAGATACTCTAATACAATACCTAATTTCATAACAACATACATGCAACACTTCTTAAGACAGAATTGGTAGATAGGTTTGACCTTACAAACAGTCATTAGTTTAAATTCACTTAAATTTTATGGTATTATTTCAGTAATACATATAATTTAATGGGTTTTTGATGTTTATTATAAATATACAATATAAGTTTTCTCATAAGCATTGAAATACATTGAAATCCTTAAGTTCTATTCAAAAGTAAAATTAATGGATTACAGTTTGCTAATTTCTCACATAACTATTGACTTCATACATTTTTTTGATAATACATTTTTAGATTGAAAATATTTTTGTTATATTGAACAGTCATAGTTTAAAGTTATTGAATATATTCACAGAAACAAATATTTAATTGTGAGAAAGCAGGACAGATGCCTAATTAGAGTTGAATAGTTAATACATTTTTTGTTTCTTTAAAATTTCTTTCATTGTTATCCAATTATATAAATGTGGTTTGGATTTTAGTAATAGTCTAATATTCTGTCATGGGTGGGGGTGGTTAGAGATTGGGTGTTAGCTTCTAGCTTCTAACTAGAGCAGGGAGTATTAATTTTTGAGCATAAAGCATGGGACATGGTTAATTGAAAAATGGGTTGTCACATTTAAATAGGAGATTAGAATAAAACCTCAAACAAAGATCAATTGGCCCTAAAGCCGCGGCTTATAATCTAAACCTGTTAGAGAATATGCAGCGTCAGATTCGTAAACACATTCAAAATAGTAGAAAATAGGATATTAAAAAAGAAGTTAATAATTTGTTGTTTAAGTGTTATTGAAATATTTAACATAAATATGTTGCAAATAATGCCACTCTTGTGATTATTAAAATATACCAAATAAGTTATGAAGGTTTAATTCATAATTCGTACAGATACTGTAAACAAATACAATTTATGTTTACAACATTCAGATAAAACTTTTAAATGCACAAAACAGTCCATGATTGTACGAGATAATATGGGATATATATATATCAAATAGCTCTATATTAATTGTGAAATTTGAATTGATATCAAATAAATTGTATATAGTAATGATTTTTTACAATTTGACATCACAATTTTGATCTGTTTTAATTTTTAACAATTCTCAGAACGTAATTTGACCAATGCAGAACAGTTTGTTGTGTTTGGCATAAGTTAGTGGTGCACTTCTTATTGTCAACATATAAATCATTAATAAATACCATAAAACGACATAAACCATTAAGTCATTAATGGTAATAACTAATAACATCAATAAATAATGACAATAATATCAGCCAAACTAATTTTTAAATAACGATATTTTATGACAGTTCTTAAGCACAAATGCAGTCTATCACTTTTTATGGTATACTACATTTGATATTATGAAATAAACAATCGCAAATTGCCTTGTTGAGCACATGTATAAACTGTCTAAAACAAAATCGATCGTGTCCATGATATGAAAAGCATCATGTTAATTTATCGGTGTATTGCATCTGCCACACAGAATCATCCAGCAATGTCAGACTAGTTTCTGTGATCGAAAGATCACCTTAATGTTATCCTATTTGACTGTAAGAGGTGATATGCATTATATATATATTTAAGGTCTATATTTTATGTTCTATAATAGTAAAGATTAATTTATAATTATGAAAATTAAAACTCTATACTTTATGATCATTTTATTTATAATAATGTAAACAATTGTAAATTTATTAAATTATAAATATTTCCTTATTTTCAGTTAATAAATTCTACAGTTCGTACTAACTATGTTTTTAAAATTAATGTGTTTTTTGTGGCTATAATTGAAATGAACTTCTATCTAATTTAATGGGAACATTAAACATTAACACATTTTATTTATATAACAAACAAAAAATACTTTAACAAGTTTGACTAACTATTTTTTTCGTAGAATGGTGAGTTCCTGTTTGCTTTTCGGAATCTTATCAAAATCCAATAATATGTTTACATATTTCAGAATTCTTTGTTTTTAACCTCATTTCTATTAACCTTAGAAAGTTTTGATTAAATTTTTGATAAATTAAAAAATTATTTGTTTCAAAACATTATATGTTTTTGGTAAGATTTAAACAATTTTATTGCGGGCTTATTGTTTTTAGACAGAAATAGTTTTCATCAATAGTAATAATATTATATTATTAATGCATTACATTTTTTCATTATTAATAATTATACTATCCTGTGCAATTTTCATATTAGCAGCCATATATACTGGATATATAAATCAAACATATCGTCTGAAAGTTTAGAATCCCAGAAGAATGAAACTATTAACATTGAAACTTGGTTCTAAATATATTTTACCTGGATTGAACTATGCATTATTATTACCTAGTAAAGGTTTTCAAAATAACTCAAAGTTTTCAACACTTTTTCAAAACTAATTATTTTATTGCGCTTGTTTTTGGTTTTTAATTCCAGCTTGAAAACTGTCAGCTGTGAACTCAACTTTTTCAAAACCAAAACCTAAATTACGTATTATATATTGGTGAAAGTTGATTAAGCTCTCTGTTGACATTTTAGGTAATTGATCTACATGTTTACTGCGTGCCAGCTGACCTGTGGCAGGACCGGTTACGAAGTGCTGTCAACCAGATTATAGCTGAGACAGTCTCCGCTGGATTTATCAGGTACGTATGGGACCCCTGTGTATTGATCCTATCGAGTTCATGCGTCGCTTAGGAATTTGTCAAAGTTGCCGGCATTAAGTCACATGATATACTTTTATTAAAGTATTGACACTGTAGTGCGAATCATTTTGAAACGATTACACTATAAAATAAGTTATATAAGACCAAAGATTTCAATAACCCAGATTCTCGAAACGTGTTTTGTATTTTCAGAGTTCCCCCAGAAATGCTGCTAAATCAACTCCGAGAAGAGATCGACAAACAGCTGGGATTCGATCTTGTGCCACGTGACTTTGTTTTCTGCAAAAGCGTGGGCCGGTGTTTGGCACAGGTTCGTAAACACACGACAACTAATTCATAAATCTACAATTTAAAATAACTTCTCATAACCACTACAAGCCGTATTGTTTAATTCTAGCATATTATAATATTCTAATTATATATTATAATATCCAGCATCCTAATATTCTAGCCATTCTTATTTACAGATTTACTGTTACTAGGTATGGTAGAATCTGTAAAACTGGACATTCCATCCTATGCCCAGCCAGTCTTTGTTTA
>JAUZND010004206.1:0-11828 GCA_034780555.1 Coelogynopora nodosa
GCAAATTTTGCATCTTTATTGCACTCTACGAGATTAACATTTTAAGGCACGAGCCCGATGGGCGAGTGCGTTAAGTTTATCTAGTTGTGTAAATAACTATTATTGTTTGAGTAAATAGGAAGAAACATATTAGAAGAACTAAAGCAAGTTACACGCAGAAAGTAATCAAATATTAATTCAATCAATAATTTTGACGAAACACATTTGAGCCTGTTTACTATATAATATGTATAGATATTGCAGGTTTATTGATACAGTTGATATTGTTTGCGAGTAACTCAATTCTGAAAGCATGTTAAAATGAAGTAGAATTAATGTCGTGTTTTAATATAAAAACGGCGGTCAAGATTTTTAACTAGGTCTTTCGGTTCTTTGTTTAACTGTTGATTCTTGGTAGTGTAATAATTATCCAACAAGTTATTCACTTAAAATATCAAAACAAAAGTATTTGTTTCAGAATAGACGATTTTATTTCTATCATAGTGAAGTATATATTATTTAAAAATGGCTAAAATTAATCATTATAATTTGCAGAATGATTCAGGTTTCAAAACAAGCATGGAAATATAATAATTCTTCCAAATAAATAAGCGACTGCTCTCTAATGAAGCTATTATCTCTTTTAGAAATATTAATTTAGTTATTAAAAAGAGATAAGTAAAACTATAAAAATAAGCAACAATAGCGAAGAAAGAAGCTGGTAAGAAAGCTCTCTTGAAAAGGCCTATGCTCATCAAGCGCGACGCTACGTGCCGCAAAACGTTCATTACATTAATTTCAATGAGCCTATTTTCACTGAGCGCGACGCGACGAAACTGAAGTTGAAATTATTCAACTTTTCTGCGACGCCGCGCGAAGAAATCAATATTTCAATACAAACACTATAATAACTGATGAGACATCATTCATACACACACGTCTCTGCAGATAAAGAGAAGAGTGAGAGAGGGCACCTCAGTAACACAGATTATATTCATTGGTCGTAAACAAACAATAGCTACCTGCATATTTATATCCCTAATCCATATGTGACACCAGGCTGAAGTGGTTAAACAGATATAGATAGTGCGTAGTCTGCTCACATAGATAGACATATCTCTATAGAGCCAATAATAGTACGTAGCTAGTACTTCGTCGCATCGCGCCGCACTTAACAAGAATTGAAATTAATTTTTTGCACCGCGGCGCTACGTCGCGTCGCGCTTGGTGGTTATAGGCCTTTAGAAGATCATCTAATTACTGAAGTGGACGACATGGTAAGGTGTGAAAAGCGGTTACACCGTGCTTGACATACATGTAGCAAGACAGTTTCAGAAGCATTTCATAGAAAAACTTGAGATAACATATTATGAATATTGATATAGACGGTATCACTTACTTATTCTGCCACTCAAGCAATTTGTTTCTTTTCTAGTAAAATTTAATTAATAATATCTTAAGAAATAGCGAAAAAGAGTCACTCCTTATTGGTTTATGCTATTTCGTAAACTATTGATTTTATATTAAAGCTCATAGATATTTAATTATCAATAGGATAGATAAGCAACCTGTGTTTACGATGCGCATAAATAAAGTTTTACTAACAACGATAAATAAATTATACGAAATACACAATGATTATTTTAAATTAAAAATCAATTTGTGTTCTTGTGCAGTGTGTTAGTAAAAAGTGAGTTTTTTGTAGGTATCTCTCATATGTATAATATACACATTTTCCCATCTATTATATAAATTACATTTAAACATGTCTGCAGCTTTAAATTGATAAACTACTGTTTATTGTATATATTTAATAACATACTGATGATCAATTAGAATAATTGGACTAAAAGAATGCAGATCTTATAATAGCAGTAATTATTATTTTATAATTAGATAATTATCATATTATGTTTCACATTATATTTTTATTATACGCAAAGGAGGAACTGTTTCTAATAGATAGTGATAATATCTATCTATACTATCTATAAAAAATATAAATGAAATGTATGCGTAAGAAACACAGATGGCTCATTTACCCTAAATAAGTTAAATATCTATGACTATAATAATTACGACAGAAGAGGGTCACATGATAAGTCAAAAAACATTTCTAAATCCACATTATAGTTCAAGTATATATCATTCCCAATAGTAATGTGTGCAATGACATACACTCGTCTCGACTGATTAGACATACAAATGATTACACAAGCTGAACATGTTTTATTTAATGTATTTAACAAAAATATAACTTTACAAGTCCATTACCATAATATAAACAAAAGAATAAAAATACAACAAAAAACCTGATACAATTATAACAAACACATTGCTCGGAAATCTCTTGATTTAAAATATTACGAAAAATACTTTTTTGATTTATCTAAGTATCAATATGCAAATTAAAGTCCTAAAAAGCACGCTATGATGTTTTACATTTTAGATAGTTATATGTAATTTATAAAATGATTTCGTTATTAAAACAAGAACTTGCAAACTTCAGCGAACAAAAAGATTATCTTACTCACATATCTTTTGATGAACTAAAAGTAAATGACAATATTTTAATAACAACATTTGTTTTCTTTTATTTTGTCATGTTTTAGTTTAACAAGTTCTGAGCTACACTATTATTAAACATCAGGTTCAACCAAATGACTGTCATCTAACAGTTAAGAACGACACAGACGATCGTGCTAAAATTTGGAACCAATGAAGAACATTTTCATGTGGTCATTTAGCATTATAAATAATGTTTTTCCAGCACGCCTTAGGTCACGTGACTGGATCCTGAAAATAGTAACTTTAAAAAATCGTAAAACAGATATATCTTTTTAATAATTAGATATTTTTGATTTTCCGCTTTGTTTGTAAAATAAGATTTTATAGTATTGATTTACTTAGCGAAGAAAAATAATTAAAAAAATGTATTCGGTCTTGGCCAGTATAAAACATCCAATGAAAATCGTGAATTCAAAATTTTACAATAAAAAAATCTACCCCCAAGAGTCAAATATATATATATACAAAATTTTGGTTCTGAACAAAATGATGGTATCAAATTTATATGAAATGTTAACAGCCATAAAATATCAAAAATAATTCAACAATAAAACTGTGTAACTATTTTTTCCAACCTTCAAAGTGATTGATTTATCAGAAGCATATGATCTCAAAAAATGAGTTTATGACAACCCCTCTAAGGACTGACACGGAGGGAGTAGGAATCCTTTTAATTTTAAGAATTAAAAGGATGAATATAAAAGAAAGAGTGTGCAGTATTAAATAATTTTCAGTTGAAAGAATGTAATAGTGGTCACCAGTGCAGAATCTCATAGATGGCAATACTGCACCTTAAACAGACATACTAAGTGAACTATCTAGAAGAAAGAATACTTGAGAGAGAATGAGTAAAGTTTATCTCACCTGTCCTTCTCCGTATTTTTTCGATTTCTGAGGTCATGTTTGACATGGACAACTCCGGCCATTGCAATCAAACTTTCTTCTTCCTTTGAGTTCAATTGTTTTCCTGAAAACGTCAAAAATGCGTGAATAAAATAATAAACTACATGACTGACTACACTCGGAACAGTACAGTACGGAACAGGGAAACTCGGACATGTATATATATATTGTCATTACTATTTATTTATCTAGTTGATTATTGAGTACGACAGCAATAGTTCGAAAGTGTGCAATTTCTGTGTTGGTAAACAAGTTCATATAAACTGTGAGGATCAGTTCATAATATGCTTTGTATCGGGTATATTCTGCACATTTGTCTAAAAATGGACATACAAATACTTATTATATTACAAGCGGCTGTTTTCTTGTGCAATATTAGTTATACGTATGACAGCATCAATATTGTAACTCAAAATTTAACAATATCCTTTTTTAACAAATCCTTAAAAAACATTTCAAACTACAAACGACGAAATTTAAAGTGGCCGCTCTACAGCCGCATTCGTATTCCGAGATTTTCCAATGTTATCACGAATATTTAGTAGTTACCATGCATGGCAACTCTATACAAACAACAACTGAAATATTCTTTACAAGATAATAAAAATACATGGCAAGATACAGATATGTCGTTCTATGCATTGTCATAACTTTCAAAATACAGATTGTAATGATTGTGACATTTATGATATTTTTGAATTGTTTCACACTTTACCTTTATGCAGAAAATAATTGTATTGTTCTTAATAAGACACACAGATAGATTACTTACATAACTAACCAGTCCATGCCTTTACAGTACAGTATTGGACTGCTAAACATTTATTGAATTCATACACTCGAAAAAACCAGCAAACAAGTTAATAAAATTATTAAACGCAAGGTTCCACGACTTTCACTGCAGAAAGTTTTCACTACTATTTTCATACGTCAAAGTCAACCTAACAAGGTTGAAAATACTGGCTTATTCGGAAACAAAACCACAGCAACAATTAATTTTAGCTATTGTTAGATTAGCTCTAACAGATACAGGCATTTTTATTGCAGATTAATTATTGTAAAGAAGGATTGCTTAACCATTAGACATAAAGAATATGACATAGCTTTTAAAAATTCCTGACTTTCCACGCGTCTTTCAATATAATTCACTATTTTTGAGCATTTACCCAACCATGTGGGAACATTTAATATTAGATATTTTAAAAGTTTTTATTGTGATGTTTTTTTGCAAAAGTTAGGAAAGACACCGCTAATTAGCCAGCTCACCCTTGAAGCCTTCGGGGTAAATCGTGGGCAGATAGTTGGTCGAGATGTCACCCGCCACAAACAACTTTTCCGTCACGATGTCACGCAGGAGCGGGATATTGTGAGTCACGCCGCGGATCACGTAGGCGTCCAGTGCCTTCACCATTGTGTTCAACGTTTCGGTACGATCCTTTCCGAAGGTGACCAGCTGATGGTGCAGGAAAGCGGTGAAAATGGATAATACAAATTGAGAAAACGGGAAAACAATTCAGCTCTCTTCGTATTACAGAGCCGTTAGTTGCAGTTTTGAGCACCATACAGTCGTCGAAGTAATAAAATATGACCTAAAAATGGTAAAAGTTAAACATGTGCTAACGTTTAAACCACAGGATACTTCAGTACGCAATTATGCAGATTTTAAACAAATAAAATCGAATTGAGATCACGATCAATTGAGCATAGTTTCTTAAAATCAGGGTTCCGGAAACTTGTAACCGTAAAAATTCTAGAAGTGTTTTATACTTTCTGGTCAAAATAAATCTCTATTTACACAATAATTACACAGTATAATTACTTATATTATAATGCTGTATTACTTCTTTAGTATACCTATAATATAATGTACATCTATTATATTATTTAAAAGCTGTAGGGCCCACAAACATTCATAATATTCCACAATTACAATAAATCGATATGCACTCGGCGTGTGTGAAAAGAAGGCAGTATTTTTATATAATATATTATTGTATAACAATAACAAAGACAAAAATATGGATGAACAGACAATAATTAGAGCAGACTGGGCCAACTGAAGTACCACAGTAGGCATCACATACACCAGAAGGACTAGTAGGTCTACCAGGATAAAAACTCATGTTGATCAAATAACTTATTTCAAATAACAAAAGTAATGAGTAAACATCTTTCAGCTCACAACTACAACCAGGCTCCCGGCCAGTGACTGAAGTGAAAACGACAAAAAAACATCAGCACAAACCCACCTTGCAAATCATGGCGTCATAGTAGATGGAGATCTCACTGCCCTCGCGCACCCCACTATCACAGCGCACATTCGGGATCTCCAGCGGCTCCACATAGCTGGTCAACCGACCAATCGACGGGAGACCGAAACTCTTGGTCGGATCCTCGGCATAGACCCGACACTCCATGGACCACCCCTTGATCCCGATGTCGGCCTGTGTGTGGACCAGTGTGTGCCCCTTGCCCACGCGGAACATCTGATGGACGATGTCTACTCCCGTGATCATTTCCGAGATGGGGTGCTCCACCTGCAGTCGGGTATTCATCTCCAGGAAGTAGAAGTTCTTCTGCGAGTCCACCAGGAATTCCACCGTGCCTGAGTGAAGCGGGGAGGCAGCCTTGTTGTGTGTTATAGAGATACCCATAAGGAAGACGTATGACAACGTGGTGACCATTCTCATATTAAGAACAAAGTTTATTTATAACATGTTTTAATCTTTTTACTAACGTTTTCGACCTACTTTCCCCGACATTTTCAAAAACATGGCTATTAACCAGACGTTGACTTGATTGTTTTATCGATATTCCAGAGGTTATGGGAGTGTTAACGTTTTCTTTTCGGGTTTTAAATATTTAAAGTTGTCAGCGCAGATAATAAAACTCAAAATGAATTATAAAATAAAGCGCATTTTAAATCAACAATTCCTTTGTTTTCTTTGATCAACAAACCCTTTCTCTAGCTTTTTCACAACAACTTTCTATTTCTATAACCATCCAGACCAAAAAGCTATGGTAGTAACTAACGCGAGAAGGTGTCGCTACAACAAGCCCACGAAAAAGTTGCATTCATTTAAAATCAACCTTAGCAATCCATATTCTTTGAACCAATACTGCCACCATTACTGTCACCAATACTGTCACCACATACTACAACGCAGTATGTGGTTCAGTTCTGTTGCACATCACAAATAAAGGACCACCGCACCCTTCCGACAAAACCCTCACCAGCCGAGTCGTATCCGACCTCCTTGGCGAGTGCCACAGCCTGGTCACCCATGGCCTTGCGTGTAGCGGGGTCCAGGAAGGTGCTGGGCGCTTCCTCGATTACCTTCTGGTTGCGTCGCTGAATGGAACACTCCCGCTCGTTCAGGTAGATCCCGTTTCCGTGCCGATCGCAGAGTACCTGTTCCAGGGGGGGCACATCACAGACGTCAGGATGGATTTAAAGAACAGTCATCATCTACTAATTGTTGTACTAAATTATGATTTATCGAAAAGCCCTCAATTAAACAGCATATCATAAAAAATAAACAGCATTTCATAAAAGCATGCCCACACCCATGAAATAAACTATTTGTATAAATCAATTGTACAATAATATATAAGTTGAGCAAAAAAATTGATTGTAAAATATTTATTGAGCAAAAGAATACAACAGTGTATTTAAAATATATACAAATCTTATTTTTTAAATTGTCAAAAATATTTCAGTAAAAAAAATTAAGAAAATATGCTACAACCACTAATAACATTTTTATAATAAATAATTCAAGTGCCTCCACATATGGGGAGGAAACAATATAGAATATAATATTCTCGTATGCATAATAATATATGTAAGAGTATTTAAGATACTGGATACTAATATATTATTATCTGTCGAGATAAGTGGCATATTTGGACATAATATAGTGTTATTTCATGTAATAAAATAGTTAACTGTAAATGAGACGATTATAAAAAATATAGTTGTACATGAATGGTTCGCATTTATTATTAGCTAATTTATGCATGAAATATATAATATAAATGATCTAATGATATAATTTATAGTTAAATATTAATGCTTCAAACGAAAAGAATTTTCGACATTTCAACAAAAATAAATACCAATCATACAGTCATTTACAAATCGTTACTTTAATATTGTTGAATAGTAATCCAGAAGGTATCTTTTTAGTTTTTTACTGCCCAAACATAAAAAATAATTATAAAAGTACTTTTTAATTGACTTTTAAAAACAATCCTTTTTTTCAGTTTACGTTTGAAACAAAAGAAATGATTGATTGAAATGGATAGAATTTTAGCAGTAATGTATAATAATCAATTTTACAAGTTTACTATAAATACTTAGGTTTTAATTAACTGTTTTAATATATACCCATGAAAAATAGTTTGATATCAACGTTTTAAAATAGCAAAAACACAGACTTACGTAATGAAATAGTATTAGAAAGGATGTACACTTATTTAACGAGTCGGAGTGTTACCAAGCATTAGAGAAAAAGAGAGCACGCAAATTAAACGTGCAACAAACACAGTGTAGACCATAGTTATGCAAAAAATGCGTGAGTTACAATATATTTGTATTTTCATGTTTAATTAAGTATTTTTATTGGTTTTTAAAAGCGAAAGTTTTTTCAAATATTGACTGCCACCGAACAAATTTTGAAATGAATTCATAATAAAAATGTTCAACACGAATAACAAACTTATTTATTGAAAGAAATATAGCTGATAATTATAAACCTAATGAAGCTAAATTATTCAAATTTGAGCCTGTAACTAAATTAAAACCAGTTAAACCACATGTAGTTGTGTAAGTACTCTTCTAACACGCTAATAATCCGTTTGTTAATAATTATACTATTTATATTTTTACTAGTAGCATGAGAGATAAATGCGACTAAACATAAAACTTAGACCAATATTTGACGAGTGCGGTTGTACTTAAGTTGACGGTATTAGACTTTAAATAATTTCAAACATAAGACACCTGTATTGTTGAGTGGTTGCAATGCGTGAATAACACAAAACATATCATCAAGTACTGAATAAGCAACATATACTAGACTATAACTAAGAATTTAATGTACACCTATAGACCAATCTTATTGTTAGTAAATGTGTAATAGTAAAGGTGGGTGGCTATTTCAATATTGTTTAATATTTAACTAATGCAAAGCTGTAACATTCTATGAACTGTCAGCAATAATAGACTCAGAATGGTGTAATAATAACTTAGTTTAAAAAGATTTTATTGGTCGAAAACTAAGTTTGTCATTTTTATAAACATGTAAAAATACTTCAAACAGATATGATAATTACGGATTGGCTGACAAAAATCGATTTTTCTTAATCTTACTTTTAGCTACCCAATGATACCGAAGTAATTGAATTTATTTTAAACAAATGACTACTGAGATCAAAATACGTGGAGCAATACTAAAAGAATCAACTACTAAGAAATTGCCCTATAGCTTCTCATAATATCTAGTTGACATTATATATATTCTTCATTGCGTTTAAAATTACTAATCGATAACTTCTATTTCGTACTGGTTTGTATCTGCTGCGGATGATCAGAGAATCAGAAGTACTGGCAGAATTATCAAGACGAATTAATTTATTAGAAAATATCACCTGCAACGATGTCCTTATACTGCAGAAAGATGTTTCTATATGTGACCAACAGTATTTACTCGAACGGGAAGGTATAAAGAAAGTTGATATGACTATATCTAAATAATGTACAACGAACAATAAACTAAAATGTCAAATGGTAAGACAACTATTTGAAATGTAATATTCTAATAAAATGACTTAATAACAAAAAGTAAGCCAAGTCTTCTTATAATAAAACAATCACAATATTTTATAACCTGACCAATTTGGATAAATAATAATGTCAAATATATAGAGCCAAAAAATTCTAAATTGCTAACGTTTTTTAACAAACGAATGCAATATATTTTTTCATAAAAAAATAACCACGGAAGACACATATTTCGTATAAACTGTGCAGCAGTAATAATTATTACCATAAATAGCATTTTTAGATCAATTTCATAAAATATAAAAACAAAGAGGTTAATTAATAATTTTTGTTGATATATTTTGACGGCATTATCATTGTTTATCAATTGAACTGCATAATGTTTGGTTTCATTTAAAAGGGAAACAATTTGGTCTAAACATTAATAGTTTACATTTCGCGACACTGTTCTATTTCTTGGTATCCGAGATATTAAATAAGTCTACATCTTAATACACCACATTTGATAACAATCTTGTCAAATATACTATATTGTAATCACTGATTTTGCCTATTTTTTATTATGAAAGAAAATGACATCGTATTTTTATAAATTCCTTCACATCAGATATATAAAAAGATACATCAACAAGCTACTCAAAACAAACAGTGCGCATTACATATACATCTAACTTGCTGACAAAAAATATAGAAACTAAAGAAAGTGACGCATTATAATATCATATGATAAAAGATATTGACACAAAAATGGACACGATCGATATATAACACAATATCAGGTGTTAAACTAAAACACAATTAATTAAAATGTCAAATCTATAGAAATGAACAAAATATAATGTTCTGGTATTATGTATCATCATGTAATTGATTTGTAGCTGTAGTCTTACTATAGAGGTCTATATTATAGAAAAATAGCTCCAACCAAATGATGTAAATAAGACCCCCTCTCTGCCTGACTATAATGGGTAACCAAGGAAACCTTTAGCATTTGTTACCAAGGGCATGTTTTGTTAGTAGTTTACTCAGCTGTGCATAATTAAATGATTGAACAAAATTAATCCTATTTGAAAAGTTCAAAAACCAAAAAACGATGTGTAAAAAAAAGAATAATATTTTATAAAAATATGGATTTTCATTAGATACAATCAATATTATTAGATACTACCTGAAAGTGCCATATTTTCAAGCCAGTCTATGGAAGAAGCAACAAAGGCAACCTTTTTCATATTTCCACTGACGAAAACTAATGATAATAAAATATTGTTTAATGACTTTTGTCAAAATATATAAATCTAACAAAATGTTAACTTATTAATTTTTTTAGTTATTTTTAAAAATATTTACAGGTCGCTATTTCCACATCACATCGTTTAATAGTTTCAATTTTGTTATTATCCAGCTAATCTTTTAATATCCAATACGATATTAGAAGCTAGAAGTGTTGAACAGATGACCAGAGGCCGTATTCAGGTAGAGATAACACCTAAAACTGGGTAATACCTAATATGTAACTCCCACTCAGCTTTGTCGTATTCAGAAATCCAAAGTAGGTAACACCTACTGGGTAATACCTAGTAGGGGACAGCACGTTAAATTTATGAATGTATTATTTGTAGTATTTTTCTATTGGCCAAGAATTCCGTCACAGAATGTTAAATTTGTTAATGAATTGTTTGCAGTATTTTTCTATTGGCCGATAATTGCTTTATAATGCTGTATACACTACGTCATATTGATTATATTAACCATAAATTTATAGTTATAGTTTAAGGATTTATAATTTATATAAACAGTTGATTATAATTTGTAAGTTTTAAGATGGTCGACCGATCTAACCCGTTCTCTAAAAATGAAAAACTATCGCTGATTAATCTATGCACGTCTAACGAAGACCGCATAAATCCCAACAGTCGGGTTCCTTCTGCTGATCAAGTTCGAACAGCAGCATGGAATAATGTCACAACGGAATTTAACGCAGTTAATGGAACGAACCGTTCATCAGCTCAACTGAAAAGAAAGTGGGAGAAAATCAAATCTGATGCTAAGAAGGAGGCGAATTTGGCTAAGAAAGATCAAAAAGCAACTGGTGAGTAAAGTTGATTAATATAATAATAATCAATTATTAAAAATACATATGCATTTTAATGTTTTAGGTGGCGGTCCTAAAAGGAAAGAACCAGATGAAGCCACAATGGTAGTCATAAGCCATCTCGGTGACACACCTTCTTTTTCGGGAATAAGTGGTGGATGTGAATCCAGCTTTGAAAATAATGCTGTGACAGGTGAAGATGACAAGGAGAACGACAATATCGAAGAAAGTACTTCCAAGGCGAAGAGATGCCGCCCTTCATCCCGTGACGATATTGCAATATTGCAGCGAGAGGTGTTGGAGCAACAGTTGCAGGTCAACAATAGTATGCTTAACTTAGTTGAAAAGTTAAATACTTTAGTTGACAAGGTGTCCACTTTTTTAGATGACAGGCAATATGTAAATTTACAAAATGTTCAGCCTAATTATTACGGTTTTCCGATGTGACAATATTGTGCAATCTGTTAATTCTAGTATGTGTCTGTCTACCTAGATATTATA
>JAUZND010004207.1:0-11828 GCA_034780555.1 Coelogynopora nodosa
GTGTTTGAAAATGGAGCTAGAGGAATTCTGGGTGTGTTCCTTGTAACGTTGATGTAACTTCCTGATTGTGCTGCCGACAGAAGTGATGAAATAAAATTTTTAGCAAAATTTGCGCTATTGGTATAATGAAAAATTAATTAAATTGATTGTAAATTTACAATTAATTGTTATTAAATAAATTGTATATGCATAATTTTTATAGATGCATAATTGTGTTTCTAACGTATAAATTTGGGTCAATTTCAAGTGAATGAAAAATATGTCCTGATAAATATGTTCCATTTTGAAGTGTTCATTTTTTTTAAAGTTTTTGGGTTGTGTGTAGGTAGAGGCCGGGTAGTAGAAGCGAAGAAAATGACACAAATTGTACATAAATGTTGAGGAAGTGGACGGGTACAAAATAAGTCAAATTATGAAGGAGTTCATTTTGTTTAATGTCCTCTAAAGTATACCTTTGGTAAGGAGACACATACGTAAAGTTATTGATTAATTCACTTGATGATAGCTCCTTTTAATCTATATATATATATAAATTTAGTAGTAAAATAGTTTTGTAGCAAGGATACGTTTTTATAATATATATTATACATATCAATAGTTAGACGAGTATTCAACATTTCCATTTGAGTGTGAATAGTAGAGTAGCACAGATGGAAGCTATATAGAATGTAGATTGTTTCAGCATTTAAATCTAATCTAAACTATATTAAACAATTTTGAAAGCGTTAGAAGTCTTCAACATAGTAGATGGGGAAAATAGGACCTCATTTATACCCCAAAGAATACATGTCCGCAGATATTATGATATGTATTATTATGATAACATGTAAATCCTAATTAATACTGCTAAATCTGCTTTTTTTTATTTTTATTGTTTACATTTTATTAATTTTGACAAACTATATAAAAATTCAGTAATTGTGTAATATTAGGTATTAATAATTGTATGTAATTCATATATTTAACAATTTTCAACATTTGCAGTTTTTTGGCAGTCAAATCAACTGCATTAGTTTATTATTATAATGTCAGCTATAATTCGTTATTTTTTGTATAATGGAACAATAGTTCAGATTTTTTTTTAATTATCTTTAATTTCTTTATAAAGTTTAAACATAAGTTATTTCTTTATGTTATTAAATATTTAATCTAAGTGTTGTTTAGAGACACTTTAAATTTAAAATAAAAACATTTGTAAAAACATTTCAGAATTTTATAAAATTAACTCGTCTTTTTAGGTATATCATATTTTGTTTCAGTGTATATTAAAGATTTAATACTATTTTCAAATTCTTCATTATTAACATGAAATTAAATTAAATTAAACGACCGATAAATTCTGATCGTTATAGTAGTTTAGAAAGGTACACTTCCTAATAATACTAGTGTAATACCAAAAGACGGTGTATAATGCTTTTTTTATAAAGTAATTTTATTAGCAATACTTTTGAATGTAAGTTCGATACTTCAAATAACACATAATTTACATAAAGACGAAAACAAACATCTGTATTTGTTGTATCATATACAACATTACTTATACCAGAACGCTTGTCGTTGACAATGTAGAACAGAATGTATTTTACGTAATTCATTAGTTGATACCATTAAATGTGTTATTAAAACCATCTTTTAATTTAACATTGTATCATTAACTAATTGACTTAGACCAATTCATGTGGGTTATTAGATAGCTAAATTCAGCGCACATCTAACCATTATCAACGTGACTGTACGTGCAATACCTAACATGTATTGTCAAGTAGTAGGGAAGCCAATCTTCCAACGCACAGATATACCATGCAATATATTACTATATTAAACATAGAATAATTCATACAAGTGAAAACTTATCGTCGTAACATTTTGTGGCATTTTTGTAAAACTAAAAAAGCATTAAAACACAGTGGTCCCAAAAGACCGGGTTAAAACATAAAATTTCCCAAGTAATTTTCCAATCATTTTCAAACCTTCCACAGCCGTAATCTGCAGTATATGTATATGTATATATGTAGATACTTTTAGCATATTATATAATACATAAACATTAAATAGTACATCACTTTTCAAACTAAGGTGAAGGATTAAAAATAGGTTGTACATACTGTGCAATCGTTCATAATTCAATGTTATAATATTCTTTACTTGTGGAATATGTCATATACAAATTCATTTTCAATAAAAATCCTTTCAAAGCGACATTGCAACGAATCAATCCAGAATAAAATTCTTACTAAAATTCAACTACAACAATTAAAAAGTATGTGATAGGTGATAAATATTTAATTCAAAGTATAATGGTGATGTGTTTACAGTTAATTATTATACCGTATTTCATATGACAGATATATTGTACACGTCAGTTCTCAGTAATCTCGCTCAGTGATCTTAGCAACTTGAATTCATCGTTCAATCAGAAGAACCAGACACTGTTCAACGTCATGCCAAGCATTGCAGCAAGTATGGCATTGCCGACAGACGCAGTCAAGCGATCACCATTTCCTCCTTGAGATTTGTCCAATTTCGGCTGGTTTGTGTCATCCTTGGCTGGAGGAGAGATATCTAGAAGGGAGAATATAACCGACAATTACAGCTGAAGGCTCATTAAAGGTTTATAGAGTGAATATGTGATTTTTAATATTGTATTCTTTATTTATTAAGCTGTAGTATTGGTTTAGGCTCAAGAATTTAGAGCGATAAATAATAACGATATATTATGATAGTACCTGCTACTAATATGAAACCAATTTAGGATTTGTTTCCAATTTATAAAAAGATAATAGTTTCTCTTAACTATCTTGACAGGTTATTTAAATTATCTAGATGTTTATATATATAATATTACAAATTTACAACAGAAAATATTTTTTTATTTGGTACGACTAAGGAAGGTAAATTTTTTTTCTTGGTTAGCAGTATTATATAAATGTTGCAGTCAACTTTTTGTTGACAATGAGAATTCTAGTCTCTAGCTTAAAAATCTTTGGTGTAAGATATAACTGCCCCAAATACATATGGTTCTATTTCACCATTTGTTTTCGATAAATGTTGGTATTTAGGAGAAACTTTATTCGGTCATATAGTACTATCTTTACTGACATATGGTAATAATAAATAATATAAATATACATATATGGCACAGCTCACAATTTTACTCTCTTTTTTACATTTCTAATACTCAAAAAATAGAAACAACTACATTTTGAATGTAATGCCAGATGACAAATTGTAATTATTCTTGGATATCGCGACAACTAATGATATCTGATTATAATTCATCGGTATGCTGGCTGTGGTCATTAAATCTGTCCGGTTATTCTGTATAATATTCAGAAATAAAGCTGCGGCAAAATGTTAACAATAATTATACTAATTTTAACCTTGCTTGATAATATGCCATGAGTGTTCATTATTTCCTGAACAAATACAAATAACAGTTTGGTAAAATTTTATTTTTTTAAATTTAGAATAATATTAATTTCGTTTAATTTAGACATAATGTTTACATTTAAACGAAAGAAATAATTTATAAATAATTATTTTTAAAGGAAATTGTATAGTAACAATAACGATAATATCAATAGGTACAATGTTATGTACTGTACAAGTATTATGTTAATAAAGATTACAGCAAAAATTGTAAAAAAAAAGGATAATTATAATATAAGTAAACAGTAACTTTTTATTTTATCTGCTTTTAAGTTTAAAAAATTATTTATTTGAGGAAGTAGATATTTTATCAATATGTTAAGCAATCCAATTTTTGTTTAAATTAGCATTCTACTTTAAATAAGTTAGTAGTATAATCACATATTACCAAATAAATAAGTTAGTAGTATAATCACATATTACCAAATAAATAATAATTTTGAATATTAATGAAGCGATACAGTTCCATTATCGCGTATTATCCACATATTAATACAGCAATTATGTATAAACATTTTTAATAAATTAGATATTTGATAACTTTTTCAGACATTATATTACTTATATTATATTATATTATATTATATTATATTATATTATATTATATTATATTACTTACATAACTTACATTATATTAATTACATTATGTAATTAATATTCGCCAATCATAATCACAACAAAAAGCTTAATTCAATTATGAATAAATATTTTTAATAAATTAGATATTTGATAACTTTTTCAGACACTATATTACTTATATTATATTATATTATATAATATTATATTACTTACATTACTTACATTATATTACTTACATTACTTACATTATATTACTTACATTATGTAAATAATATTCGCCAATCATAATCACAACAGAAAACATGCACTAACTATTGCCTTACGCGAGTTGTAAGTTCCACTGGATTTGTCCAGATCTGGCGGTGTATCCACGTTTTCTGGCGACTGGATTGAATAAGGTGGTCCATTGGGGTAGCCATATTCCGTTGGCCGCCTCATCACGTCATCAGGCTTGTAAAACTTACCTGGTGCAATCAAATAGGAAGTTGTTATGAACACAGGTCAATTTAGCACTATTACTCAGAGTGCTTTGAAATAATATTAAACGTTGGCAGCTAAGAATCGAGTGGAGATGGGCGTCTCATAGTTCTTGTTTAAAAAGTTACATTAGAATTAATTGATAAATTATTAATTATTAATTTTATGAGTTAAATGTGGTAGTTTTTTAATAATAAAAGACAGGAAACGTTTGACTCAGCAATCACTAGATTCATCATAGAAATGTAACTAAAATTAGCATGGATAGATTATCTATATTTATCATAAGTATTATTATTGAATTATAATCTGTAGTGAAAAATTGAAGCAATAAATATACAATATAATATGTCTTACATTTTTTATTTGTGTTTAATCAATTGCGCGAAATAGGTTAAAGTTAAATTAATTGAATATACCACAATGTATATATATATATATATATATATATATGTTTAAATATATCAGAATGTATGTGTTGTATTTATTTTCAAAATGATGTGATTTATTAATTGCGAAAAATTGAACTTATTTAATATACGTATACTATTAATAAATGTTTTTATAGTAAGTTATAAACTGTTTAAATGTGTAGAACAAGCTGATTATAATTCGCATTTCTGCATTAGACATACACTCTAGGAATACTGAGATTATTTAACAAAAGTAATTATTATAATTATTCACATCATAAAAATACAATAGGTAAATGAACTGATGTTTGTAGCACATATTATTTGGTCGGTTTTTATTATAAAAATGAAACATACAAATGGCCTATAAAACAGTTATTAACTATAGTTTAATAAATAAGTTAAATATACGTGGTTCTTTCTACATATAATGACTAAACATTTCTGTACTCAGTGGAAGGTGGATTTCAAAATTATACACTTCTTTGGCTCGCTCGAAAAGCGCTCTTATGATTTAACCAATGCGGAAGTTATGGTCGTTTCATTATCTGTCTTTCATCGACGAGCGGTCCAACATTTAGGATATGAAGGTTGTATGAATAACCTTAACGACCATGAATATATCGATTTAAGTTCTATGTTTGATATTAGATAATGTGTACATTGTATTTTATAGTCTATTGTCTACATCTTAATTTGTAAAACATTATTTAAGAAATTGAACATTTACCTCCATACATTGTATTCCCAGTTTGGTATATATTTCATATAATGTTAAAGGTGTCAAGGAAGAACTTTACATAAAACCTATTTATCTATTTTAATTATGTGATTCATACTTAATTATATCATTTAATTTAAATATATGAATCAATTTAACATTAAGACTAAATTAAACAACATTATAGTAACTAAGCAACAGTTTCTTTACATAAGAATATGAATTACGTCACGAGCGAATACAAGTTGTTTTTTGACAATTTTGACTAATTTTGACTAATATGTTTACGAAATCTTCAATATCACGTATACTTAAGGAATAACAAAACAAAAACCTTTAAAAAGCTCTAAAAATCGTATTATACGCATTAGAACATATAAAATTAAATATACAGTCTTAATTTGTTCTAACCTGTAGTACAAAACCATGTTCTATATATTCCATCTCAAAAGAGATGGTAATGTTTTTCAATTATTTCTAAATATAGGCTATAGTAAAAATATTAAATGCTTATCTGATATGACTTTATCTGATATGACTTTATCTGATATGACGTGGTTTTATGATGGAAATTAAACAATACAAACTTTATAATAAATAAATATTGTTGCTTGTACATACAATTTATATAAATGAATAATTGAACAATGCAAAATTAATGACATGTGAACTTTCTTAACTATAGGATTTGCAGTGAAAAAATAGTAAACAGTATATATGTAACATCATTACATTATTTACTTCATTGTCATCTAGCTGGTAAACTTACCCCATCTTGAAACTTTTGGGTACGTTCCTGAAAATATACATAATATATGTGTTTGAACATGTATATATATATATATTATATTACCGTAATAGATTTGTTCATTTTATTTGACATATTATTCATTTTTAATTGTTTATAATAATGGAAAATTAATAGGATTGTAGGTATCTAATGCACACTAAGTTATACGAAGCTGTAGTATGGCTTCGGATAACATTGAATATGTAAATAAATATATAACATTTAACCTGACAAGGGATATTGCATAAACATGTTGATATTGAAAACTTTAAAAGTAACATTGCTTTGTAACATAGTTTTGCGAATGAATTATATTCAGACACTATATTAAAACCGTTTAATATCTTAAGTGCAAATTTGTAATTATATTTTTTTTAATCATACCTTTTTTATATAATTATTATTATATATTTCCCTTAATTGTATCAGTATTACTATTAATAAATACCATTTCTGACAAAATTAGAGAAATAAACTGAACGAAATAAAACTAAATATATTGAAAAAAATAACAAAAGTATATATACATTGAACATGAAATGCGTATAACTGCACTATCAAATTACATTTAAACGGTTTTTCGCACAATTTTTATAATAGAATTAAAAATAATAATTACTTAAATAGTATTTTAAAATAAATAATTTTCAATTCCTTTGATACTAACAAAGTTTTTTAAATATTGGCTGTAGTTTTCAACTATATCTGTTTGGCATTTGTAAAATGTTAGTTAATATTATGCTATTGAATTTATTCCTTACACTGGAAAACATATGAGAAGGCATTTTTCCAAATCAAAAATATTGTCTTGTCTAAAGTTATGTTTATGTTGAAATTGTTATAATTATATAAAAATTATATACACTTTTAAACATCACATGGTAATTTAAAATTTTAATCTTTAGTTTATCGTATTCACCTTGCTTGTTTAATGTATGTTACACATGTACTTATGTCCTTATTAAAACAAAAATTGTATAAAAAATACTTGAAATCACAAGTTGACAAGAGTGAACCTCGCCGTTACATTGACAAATACATAATTAATTACAAATAAATTGATTTTGAACTATTTTAACGTGATTAAGTCAAAAGTTCGCTCACAATGCTATTTGATCGTGATAGGGGAGGAATATATATATATATATATAGTCACTATAGTAGCTACATAGCAACTAATCCTAGGCGCTTGAGTATTCTCAATTCTCGCATTAAATCAATAAGCTATTAACGAGTATAGATGAAACCTAGGCATTACTTAGTTAGATCTGTTGATTGCTGACTAAACTTGATGGAGCAAAGAGGCATACGAAAGTCCTGGAAGATTGGATATACAATAATTACATTAGCTCCAAGTGGAAAACAGATGGATTTTTAATCTAATAAACGCTTTTGGTATAATATTTTCTAAACCATGGATACGAATGTATCTGCTATAAAGCCACTTCGAATTTAATGTAAAAAGTATATCGGGTATGCTTTATATTGTATATATTGTTTATTTCCTAATTAAACTAAATGTAATTAAACATGAAATCTAAAAAAATATTATTTAGCATGTGAACAATAGTATATAGTCTTATGGTGTGGAGTATAATAATATAAATAAAACATCTTGAATCATGTGTAGGATTACAAAGATCAATTTGTTTTAATTAAATAGTGATAACACAGCTCTGGAAGCGCCAGGATCTTGTGGAAGCATTTTATCCGGAGGAGGGTGTGGGGGTCAAATTTACGGAATACATTGCTTATACGTATAAGGGTAATTATCAATAAGAGAGATCATAGTTACATTTGCCCAGTCCCTTACTGATCTTGCATAAAATAAGTACAAGAGCAGAGTGAACTGAGATTTATTCGGTATGCCTGCTGTAAAAATTTGGCGCTAAATGGGTTAATAATAGATGCAGCCGTTTATCAATTACGATACTTTCATTGACTAAATTCAGTGAAATGTTCTATGTCCCTAGAAAATGTCTGTGTAAACTAATATTATAAGAAACAACGGTGCTGTTTGTGAGTACAAGTAAACTACATCAAGGTATGCTTCAAATGCTCAGCAAAGCAGTGCATAATAGTTTTATAACTTTAACTTGTTACATAAATAAATATAAATCAAGAAATCATTGTCCCTTGAAATATACAAATTTACGTTACCTCCACTTTATAAGACACAGAATATATATCAATATCAAACGGAAATAGTTAAGTATCTAAAAACATTATTTTACATATTAGTTTTAAATGTAGAATTTAAAAAATAGTTATTTCCCCCTAGTGATTATATTTTTTTAATTTGAATATAATAAGTTGATGGTAAAAATGGTTAAGGAACTAATTTACGTTACAACGAAATTATCTGATATGAATTTAGACATAACATAATTTTTGTATTTTACATGAAATAAATATTGACTTCGAGCATTTTGTTGGTTTTCCGAATCCTCTCTATCCACCTGTGTACATTATACGGCATTTTACACTAAAAAATTATTTTCGTTACCACATCAGACACTAATTTACGTTACATCACGTAAATTAGTTATTTGTTATTTTTATCAACTTTCAAGCTACATTGTCCGGATTATACTTTTTTCAGTAAAAACAAACAAAGGTTCGTCCGGATTAAACCGATTTGTACCATCACGGCTTAAAAAGTTATTTTCAGTTTTTCACGCCTTGTGGACTGATTATGATAATCCTTGGAGCTTCCTAAAATATATTTCCGTTCTTTTTTTATTAATCCTATTTTTTGTTCCTTGTTATCACTCCGTTATGTTCCAAAATAAAGCAGACATATGCATTCTAATTTAAGTGACACCGTATGAAAATAAAGCTAGAAAAAATGCAAGATTGTGCCCCATTAATGGAATATTTTTCAGAGTTCTTGTACAAATTTGAGAAGGACTTCAAGAGTTTCTCGGAACATGTTTATCACATGAAGATCCAGTTCAAGGCATCTGAAGTAGGTACTGAAAGACAACCTTGCTCCTGGACAACTGTACCTCCAAATGGATTTCGCTGAGAATTATACCTGCACTCCAATGGACGAGATCCAATCTGCTTACTTGAATCTGTCTCGGGTGACCCTGCATCCGGTTCTTGTTTATTATCGATTACAAGCGCTGGTGGAAATGTGGATGTGAAATCGTACTGAATTGTATCAGCAATATTAAGTCACAATGCTGCCATGGTATTCGGAATTGTCAATATATTATTTGATATTCAATCAAAAATAATTTGGATGTGGAAGTTTCACAGAATATTGTTTTCACTGATGCTCTTACATCGCAGCATAGAAATAAAAGGGTTTTAAATTAATTATAGAGTTTTGCTAACCGTACAACATGGCACTACTTCGAGAATTCACATGGGAAATGAGTCTGCGATAGGGTTGGCGCAGTGGCGAAGAGATCAGCTTATGATGCAATCAAACATGGACAAGTATTCGTACAAGATGCTGAATCATTTCATGCCTGGGTACTTTCTTTTCAGGAGACGTTGAAGGTCACATTCTTATCGATTTCTGATGAGGACTACCCAGTTGGTGTACAAATAACTGACGATATGGCTTCTCACTCGCAATCAATACGAGGCACCTTTGATGTCCATTGCATTTCGTCGAGTGGCATTCCTGTAATCGTGAAGTCTAGAACTGTTTCGTGTGGCTGCGGCCAATATTGCAATGGAACACAGGATAGCCTAAATGCAGATGTGCCTGGAAGGGAGGTGGTCGGTATTGTTAGCTCCGAATTTATGACACCACGTAATGAAGCAGTTTGTGCAATATGTGCCGATGATGCCCGATATTCTACCTTCTTCGTTGAGTATGTTCAATCCTGCAAAATGTTGAATAGAAAAACCACTGATGGCTGTGGACAAACGGTATATAAAAGGCGTTCAAAGGATGCAAAGTCATTATTACACCGAAGAAAATTATGTGTTTTCACATATTTACAAGCTCAAGTCAAATTGTCAATGCAGCAAATTATGCCTGTTTGGTATAGTACATATATCATTCTGGAAATTACTTATTAACACATTCAACTATATAATTTTTTAGAAATAAATTTTTACTAATTTACGTTACCATAATGCTAAGTGTTCATTTATGTCATAATTCGGTATATAAGTTAGATTGATTGGACTTTCTGGTGAAAATCATTGTCTTATAGAGAGAACTATCCAAAGTGTTGACAAACAACTTCAAATAAACCAAATATATTCTAGTAAAAAATATAGAGCTGTGTCATATTTGACCCAAAGTGCCGTCAAAAACTGCTAGACACGGAACAAATATATCCCTTCTCATTGTGAACCCATTAAGCATCACAAAATGTCAAAATCAAATTTAAAAATATGTGTGGTCTTTTTTTAATTAGTTCAATGCTAGCAGATAGCTGTTCTAGCACTGTCGTCAAGTTACTCGTTTTAAGTGTAACGTAAATTAGTTTAATTTGAGGCATTCAGAAAGAAACTAGATTTTTTTAAAGATTTACTCGTTGAGTCTGAATATTTCAGGAACACAAATATAAAAAAAATATTTACTTTTATCCAAAGTTATATATCACAGTGTGGTTATTCTTATTGATTCCAAATATATATAATTTATTATTTAATTATACGTTTAGGTAACTATATTTTAGCTAGCGACAATCATGTTTAACTTATTTTAAATCGATAATGACGTCATAATAATATATACATTAGCAATCGCTAAAAATAAATTTGTGCTAGATTATGTACATAAGTTATTCGTGAAAGTTTCTTTCTAAAATGTTAAGTTCTTTTTGCTACAAACAACATTTTAAAATATGTCTAAAAACGACTCTATTTTAGTTCCTTTTGCATGAAGTATCATGTTATAAAATGTGTCCTTATGTTCTACGGAAATATATAAAATCAAAAGTGCAACCATTTTTTGTAATTATTAAAACATTCAGAACGATAGCTTTTTTTAGATTTTGAGTAGTGTATTTGACATATTATTAGAGTGGAAATAGATTTGCCTAACAATTTGATTCATATAAATATATTTAAATTTCTATTATATACATCAACCCAAACATAAATTGTTCTATGTAATTTAAATTTAGTAGTATGGAAGGTGTATATTTAGGCCATCCTCCCGTGACCTTGACCGATATATATATATTTTTTTTTTTATGACTCACCCCCCCCCCCCCGTGACCTTGACCGATTTTTTAAATTTGAATTTTCGCGCCATTTTTGGTTGCTATGGCTTCCTATTGGCCGATTGTAACAAGGTCAAGGTCGTTTCCAAATAATTCAAGGTCACTGATTTCGATTTTGCTAATTATAAGTTGATCAGAGGTACTCTATTGGTAGTAATCGATCATTCAAGTACAATTATTGATTTTCCACCAGTACGATGCATTATGGCCATGCAAAGTCC
>JAUZND010004208.1:0-11827 GCA_034780555.1 Coelogynopora nodosa
CGTAACAATTCATAAATATCTAGTTGGGCGGTACGTAACAATTCATAAATATCTAGTTGGGCGGTACGTAACAATTCATAAATATCTAGTTGGGCGGTACGTAACAATTCATAAATATCTAGTTGGGCGGTACGTAACAATTCGTAAATATCAGTAAATTACTATCCAAAGGAAAGTTTTGTTGTCAAATAATAATTGCAAAATATTTAAAAAAAATATACGACAGTATTTATTCACTGATTAACCACAATAATTAAATTATAATGTGGAAAAGAAAATTCAAACTATTTAAAAAATAATTTAAATATATGTTCATAGTAATGCTACAATTTATAATAATGATTTTTACTAAATTAGATTTCTTGATAAAGTGAAGTATATATTCGTGAAAAGTCGACCAATTTTAAACAGATTTTAGCCATTTTTAATTAGGGCCTATTCATATCCACAAGTTCATTTCGATTGCCAAACTAGTCTTAATAAATATTATTTATGTTTAAATTTTTCTTTACTCAAGATCTTACATTTCTTCAACCATATTAGGTAATTTCGTGCAGTATTGACTGTTCATTATAAACGTATACGCTCAATTATGTCATCATACAATTAAAAGAACAAATAAATATATTTACTGACTTTTCTTAAAAACCGTTCTAGAAAAAAAAAGTTTATGTAAAAAGCCTTCCTGCGAAGTAAACGAAGTCCTTCAATTGATCTTTACGTGAAATGTCATTATAGACCAATCGCCATTTAATATTTTGCTTTCGTTAAGACGGGATCATACCGTGCACTCTGACAACACAAAATGCATTACATAACAAGTGGGCGGACCAAAAGAGAATGAATTGTTAATATATATATAAATGAGTGTATATGACTCCCTCCTTCTGTTCACAAGGGTACTTGAATGTCAGTGATCTGGCACCCTGCTGAATTATATTTCCAAAGAAGACCCGTTCTGCACATTCTCAAGTAGTTTTATACTTACTCATCTGAAGGCGAGTTACAATCTATTTTGCCTGCCAATAATAATACTGGTGCTTACAAGTCGTTTTCTACAGTCTTGTAAACGAAATTTAGTATGTCTAATTAGAATTATGAATAGTTATAACATAGCACCAGAATGCCCGTGCGTGTATTGGTATGTAAGTGAAAGAGTATGCCTACTTTGATGGACAGCTATCAAAAATGATGGCGTACAATGCAGGCTAAACATATAAAACATATATTATAGTAGAAAAGAAATGGTTCAATTTTTAAATCGTCATCAATGCCTATATAGATTAACATAAGTTACCTTTCATTTTTATAGATTTTGCCGCAACGTAATCGATAAAAACAGAAGTGACTATATTATTAATAAATCTCCAGGAAGTGGTTGCCTTTCAACAAAATAATATTGATGCCAAAGTAGAAGTATTTTTCTAGATACAAACTAGAATATTTAAAAAAGAATAAGTCGTTTTTAAATTTATGAAGAATATTCATATATTATAATAAAACCTAGAATAGGACGGAAGACTTCATTACATAATATGTTTTACAATCTCCTGTAATAATATTTCCGTATGAAATTATTTTAAATAAATTTGTAATTTAAGGAAAAATATATTTTATAAAAACTTGAATTTGAATTATAGCTCTGCTTTTCACAAAGTTTGCTTATTAAGACTAATTTTTTTGTAATAATTGAAAATTAAATTTCGAAATACTTAATTTGATGAAATCTATATTTAATTATATAGATAACTACTTTATTTACTTACATGTTATTATAGAATATTGTATATAAATTAATATATTTATATATTTTATAGGAAGTAAATTGACAGTTGATAAATATTGCAATACTTTAATGGTTTCCTTCCTGGAATCTATTTATTTACAGAGGTATAATTTATCAGCTTTAACTCAATAAGATAAAATATTACTTTCATTAAGTTTAAATTATGTTAAGTGTAAAAACAAGAACATTATAAATTCTACGCCATAATTCAATTTTATATTATGAAATATTTATGTCGTATAGTCTGTTAGATATTTTTTTAATTTGGAAAAAACATTTAATAAAAATTGAATAAACTAAATCATTAATGTTCTAAAACTATAATTATGAATCATGCATTTATTAGTTATTTTTTTATAATAATAAACAAATCAATGAATGGTAACGAACGTTTTTCATTATATTAATAAACTAAATATTACGTCAAAAATTACCAAAAAAATACCAAAATATTACCAAGATATTATCAATATATTACCAATATATTTCCAAGGTATTACCAATATATTACCAAGATATTACCAATATATAATTACCAAGATATTTCCAAGGTATTACCAAGATATTACCAAGGTATTACCAAGATATTACCAAGGTATTACCAAGATATTACCAAGGTATTACCAAGGTATTTCCAAGATATTACTAAGATATTACCAAGATATTACCAATATATTACCAATATATTACCAAGATATTACCAATATATTACCAATATATTACCAATATATTACCAAGATATTACCAAGATATTCCCGAGGTATCATAGCAGCAAATTTTACATTTAACAAATCTAACAATATATACTATAAATCGCATCTTGTGGATCTTAGCAAAATGAACTTTATTCAATTTCAATTATAATTGAATAACTTATTATATAGTGATTGTTTAATATCCATTATTTATAATATGTTGTACTAACCTGTAATCAAAACACTATAAAAAAATAAGATTTTCTAGGAGCATGCAAGCTAATTAGCAATATTTAATTCGAATAAGAACATAATTATGTAACAAATTAATTATGTATATACATTATACTTATTACAACATAATATTTATTCGCATTAGCGACAATATTGGATGTCAAAAACTAGAATTTTTCAATAATTTAATCTACAAGCTATTGTCCAATTTAGCGATTAATGCTGAAAAATTAGTGAAGTGATCCACTTACTATTCTTAAAATAGTCTCTAAGTATACAAATTGGATTAGTGTAAGCTTAATTATCTGACAAAATGTAATGAATACTTGAATAATTGATAATTATCAATTAGTGTATTGTTTTCTGCACATTTTACAATAATCAAAACGTTATTAATGTAATAACGGATACGGATAAGAACTTAACAAAATGCAATCAAAGGATTAATTAAATGTTGCCAAAAATCTCCCAGAGTATTTTAACTTGTAAGTAATTATTACATTTGTTATATTCTTCAAAAGATATTCAATAAAGGTTTTAATAATATCGTTTTAAAATTTAAAATATTTAAATTTTAATTAAGATTTTTCAAGTTATTCGTATATGAAATGCATTTTTGACTTTCACTTATAAACTTGCAATAATTTAATGTAATACATGCCTTAAACAAAGTAGTTAATTGGAAACCATACGTTCTGGGAATATCAATTTATGATGGCTGAACTAATCAATAGTTATTCTATTTTGATATGTAATTACTGTCAACGCTGATAAATAATCATTTGAAAGGATAATTTATCTAGATTTTCGAAATGAAACTGTCAAATTGTCTTATTTTATATAATTGGAGAATATTATCTATTAAATTCAAATATTTGTTTTTTGTAAATTGTTTTTAAAAATAATTTCAAGCTATATACTTGTTAATGTTTTTTTATGTATATACTAAGTTATTATGTTCCCTATATTTTTTCTGTTTTGTGTATGGTTAAAAAATATGCCATCCATGTTATATAACAGATTTGAATAACATTAAAAAAAAATTATTTATTATCTATTATTGTTTTTCAATTTTATTCTGCTGAATATTGTAATGTTTTTTGTGAGAAAAACGCGTCTTATAATTTAATATATGAAAATCTGTCAATTTTATTTAAATATATATGTGACAATTTAAACTTAACAAAACATAATGACAAGTTCAATTATAAACGATGTTGACATCGATCGAAATATTTAAAATGTTTATCTTCGATTGTTTACATTGCATGTATATACATTTACATATGCATATATACAAATTTATTACAAATACAGTTAACACATAATATTTCATTTCGTCTTTTTCTATAATTTTATATTTTCCTTTGTTTTTTATGAGTTTGTTAAATGCTACACTTTTCCCCATTTTATCCAGTGTATTAATTATAGATAAACCAGTATAGCATTCTTGTGTAATCTTTTGTGTTCTTTGATTTCTCGAGTATTGTGGCTATTATTTCATCTAATGCGTTATGGTCAATGAAAATATAAACAAGCAAAACATTTTCTAAACCGTTATAATATATTAAAACATAAAGCTTTTTTTGGGACATAATTATTTTCTATTTTCTGGTGTGTATGCTCCCTCGCACAGGGTAGGTAATGCTTCATTTGTTTGGCTACATTATAAATAAATAATATCAAAATATTATTTCGTTCAAATTTGTTAATGCTGTGAAAAATGTAGATGTCAGTAATGTATTATAGGTATAAGGTGTCGACAAAGGAATAAAGTATATGATTTATCTTCCATTAGAGACGCTGTCGGAGATTGTCAGATAATAATACAGAAACATTTGTACATAATCAGTATATAATTCAGTTTTATAGACAAATGGATTCTTGTATCCAACAGTCAGATGTGCGTTTTATAATCACTATAATATCTGTAGTGTCTGCAGTGCAATACCATGCAGTTTACTAATCAGAATTCAATCAAATGGTAACACAATGATAATAATATTATCTACATTATGGGAATCATCCAGAATTGGATGCAATGAACCAGAAGGATTTATAAATATCATAATATTATATGACGTTAATCAATAATTTTTTATTTACATTTACAACATGGCTACCTGATTTCTATAGACCCTGTAGTTTCATGTTTTATTTAATTTAATTAATAATTAATTAATATTAACTAACTTCTCTACATTTTCTATGACTGATATAGAGATCAAGGGCGTAGCCAGCTTTTCCGGCGAGGGGGTGCGTACACTAATAAGTGGAACCAAATATGGGGGGGTCCAGGGGCAGAGCCCCTGGTGGGGGTTTAGGGGGGCGAAGCCCCTCGAAATTTTTTACTATTTGTACCTCAAAATCGCCGTAGATTCTATTCAATTCTAAATCGCCGTACACTAATAAGTGGAACCAAATCTCCATGTGCCGTGGTGTCATGGTTGTTATATTTAGGTACACTCCTGTACACTTTAGGTACAATACTATTATACATCTATGATAGAGACGAAATGCATGTGTCTACACAGCATACGCGGCGGAATAGCACCAAAAAAATTTCATAGCATACAAGCGGAACTCCAGGTCAGTGAGTGTGGGGGGGTGCGTACGCACCCTACGCACCCCCCTTGGCTATGCCCTTGAGCGGTAATCTGAAATTGTATCCTTAACTTTGCATTTGAATTTGAGCTAAAGTTAAACTCTATAATTTTCAATAACTACGTCGGTTGGATATATTAGAATAACGGCTATAACCAAATTCATCATATGATATTGAATCGATTGGTTACAAATGTGAAGTGTTCCAATTTTGTCATTTGTGTAATGTAGATGTTATGTATCATTTTAGTAATGTATATTATTATAGTAATTATTCGCGGTTATAATTATGTTTAACACTAATCACATATTTATTTCAAATAATTATTTTAAAATTTGTAATATATAGGCGTTAGAGTGGTGCTGTAGGTATACCGAACATTTATTTATTTAAGCACACATACCGACATTGTTGATACGTAACATTTTCGAAATAATAAAATAATAAAAAAGCTACACTGTATTATTTATTCGACATTCTTTTCTAATATTAAACCATGCTCTTCAGATTTCAGCACAGCACATTTATTATCTAAAGCTTATATAATTAAATTTGATCAATTAAACAAAAACAATACAAAACCCCTTTTCAAATTCTTTAACATTTAGTCCATATTTAACATTTAGTACATATTTTACACGATTGTAGTTTTACACATATTATACCTATTAAATCCATATAATTTCACACAAATATTGATACAAATTTATGGATTACTGCTATTATTCAAAATTATTTGATTAACGCGATCTCTTCTCTGTATTATAACTTAGAATACGACATCTACATCAATGAAAAAATAATATTATACTTATACGTATTATACCTTTCTGGTACCATTGAAATTATAACTTAAAAATAGCAGTACTACACTTTCTACAATTTAGACAATAAAAAAGGGAAATGTTTCGGTTTCAATAATTTGATGACAGTTTCTACTTAAAACCTTGTCTGACAACATGCAGTATATAACTTAATCTATGTATTTATATCAATGTGTTAATAACATATATCAGTTTATTAAAAAAACATAATGAAAATAGATAAAACAATGTTTTGACATAATCATTATAATATTTCTATATAACATTTAATTTATATTTTATTAATTAAAGTTATTCTATATCGTGACATATTTACAAACTACATAATGTATTATTTAGTCAACAGCTGTCAGTACAAAGATATTATATAATAAATAGATAGTCAATATATAGAGACATAATGTAACAACCCTAGGTTTCTAGTATAACATTCGCAAAGCAAACACTCTATGTATACCTATATATATATAATATATAATATATAAATATATGTTGTAACTGTCATGAGCGGTATTGTGAATTTTCTGACTCACCAAGCAGGTAACATTCCATCTATTGGAAAATATGAAACGGATACTCAAAAAGTTACTTTGTTTCTCTCAAAATTTATACCTCAATTTGAAATCGAATCTATTTAGCTTATGAACTATATTTTATATTAAATAATGTATCATTTACATTTTTCGAGATTTTTAAAAAAAAACATTTCAAGTTTCAAAAATGTAATTGACATAAATAATACTAAATTTAATAATTACATATTGAATAATTTAATTGATGTTTATAATAAAAGCACCCGTTGTATATACACAGTAAATACGGTTATATTTAGTTAATAGGATATAAAATATACAATTTCACATAATTTTGTGAAAGATTAATCAATATCTTACGGTAGTTATTTTTTAGACGATAATAAAATGTAAAATTTTAGTATCCTAGGATATCCAGAAAGCTATATAGTTATATAGTGCATGTTTGTAACATTTAAAACGTGTTGTTTAATCCTAGTTTTATGAATATCTATATATGATAAGTTCAAATAGACAGGCGTTTTGGAAATAGGACAGATCAATTTACAGAATTATAAAGTTAACAATACATTCTAATCGCAGCAATAACATTATCATTATATTTCTATAAATTAAGTAATTTCTTGGTTATTTCAGCCAATGTTGAAGACGCAAGAGAAAGTTCTGATAGATTCTTCACTTGTTCCACACTGTTCAAGTTGTGTCTGCTGTTCTCCATATTACGAAAAAGATGTATAGATCTCACAAATTTAGATCCGAGGTATAGGGTGACTAACGAACTTTAGTATAACACCTTGTTGATCGAGGTATCCCTCTGTATAATGTGAGGGCAGTGTGGTCTTGCATTGTTATGCATCTAAAACAATATCTCAGTTGCTGTATCTTTCACGAATGTGTCTAATACAGTTTTTTATAAATTCAATATATCGATCAGTATTCTCAATAAAGTCAATGTCAATATTCTAAACTGCAGTCAATGTGTACGTGGAGGATAAAAATAGAGAATAAAAAACGAACTAATTTTCCAGACACCTTATGTTATAAATGAATGTTTATACATATATTACGAAATTACTATTCAAATTTAAATGATAAGCACCGTTATCAAATATAAAAAATATTCCATATTTATTGTATCACTTTTTATAACTATTAACATCATTTAAAATATATCTAAACTGTTAACACATCTTAAATCAAAGGAATTATCACTTTGAATTATACACAAGTTAATATATATATATAATGCAGGTGCTCACCCATAGAAAGGAAAATTGATCTCGCTGAGAAATTTTTAACACTACGTTTCCTGAAGATTTGTTTTAACTGTTTACAATACAAAGTATGGAAAAGACGATAAAAGGAAAATAAACTGTTGGAAAGAGTTCTTATCAAAACAAAATTCCTAAGCTAATACACATGTTTAAATTATGCAAAAAGGTTTACAGAGTAAGCAAATTTTCCACGAATCAAAATACAACGTGCGTAACTTAAAAAAAGTTCATTACATGGAATATAATATTCTCCATTTAGGGGTGTTTTGTACATTATTATAATACTATTAGACGTAAATTCTAAATATATAAATAATTGAAAACATTATTTTTGTCTAAACAAAATTTAATACACACATTCATCAAATGAAAATAAATGTATTTCAATGAATAAGCCTATTCTAAATTTTGATCCTATATAAGAAAACGTAATATAGAAAATGTAATACAGATAACATTTATATTAATTATATACTAGCTCTATGATATTACAATAATTTAAGCTATATCTGAACAATTTTAGAGAGGGACTAACTAAAAACAAGAGAAATTTTCACTCTCAAACAGCTAACGTAAAAGTGGCAGGAAGTAAAAATGGTAGACGGAGAAAAAGTGAATAATGTACTTATTTATAGAATTAACTAAAAGTACATAACTAAAAGTGAATAAATTAGATAAACTACTTTTCAAATCAAAGATATACTCTGACTAGTTATATATTTTTGAAAATACAGCTCGACTGCAAATAATGAAAGCTAAGGGAAAATATACTCAACTTTGAGGTCCTTTTTTGTAACCCCCCCTTTACCTATTTTTGTTATAAAAGGTTAGTTACTACCTGCATTAAGTTAACGAAAATTTCAGATACAACGATATCTTATAATGATAAAGAATACAGTGTAGGAATTATTTTTTAGCGGCAATAAATACAATAGATCCACACCGAATAAAATCGATTTATGTTATCACAATCGTTGTCTGCTGTTACATATACGTATCTACTTTTAGATTCTTTATTTACATGGTCAATGCTGGCAAGCATAAAAAAGCTGACAACGATATATTATACGAGCGTAGCCTCTACATATCATATTTCAACGTTCGACATATTATAGCACCATATACAAACAAAGAACTATTATTGGGCGATATTGACGATATGTTCTAGTCAAAAAGACTAGATTTTCGTCAAAAAAAATTAAATGTGTTATATTGTGATACAGCGAAATGCATTAAGCTATCATACATGATAAGTATGTTGATTAAAATGGAAATTATCTTTTTCGTAGGTACTATATTTTCAGCTTTAGGAAACTTAGGAAAATCATAAAAATGAAAGTAAATAGAACATAATGTACATTTTGAAAATCAAATTATGCTAAAATATAGCTTTCGGATATTGTATTAATTAACATTATAATATATATATATATTAATTATTAAGTAAGACCATATTTGTACGTTGATTTTTCACGTAATGCAATTTGTAACTCTCATAAAATGGTTACTGAGTGAATATTACAAATAACTCACCAGAGAAGAAAATATTCCAATTGACTCTAATTTATCGAGGTAAATAACGAAAAATAAATAGTAGAAATAATAGGCAATACCTGGAAGAATATTAGTTACTTCGCATAAGGGCTAAGTGACACTTCTGGATTTCACTCAGAGATATTCTATTTATTTCTCTCTTTCCTCAAACGGAAAGGAGTAATTTCACTTCAACGAATCACAGTCGCATTCAACAATCCATAGTTTGTGTGGAGGCAGTCCACTGAAAAACTTGAATAGTGCGATGGGGTTACAATCAATACCGTAGAATTAATTGCAAATTGATTATAATAAAGAGCATTATTTATACACTCTGACAATCCAGACTGTTATTGTATTCCATAAGTGTCATTAATGTATGTGACGTCCAAGTCGCAAAGAAATTGTAGGGCTGTCGGCTCAATTGTGCGGAAAATCAGTTTGCGGTACTGCTAGTTTTGAGCTATTGTTTAAATGTTTAAGCTATAATAGAAAATCTTCTTGTAATATATATCAGCAGATGATTGCAGCAAAAGCTATATTTATTTGCCAGCTACTGCTATTGTGTCGGGATAGGCAGCAGCAGCCACGACGCTTCCGCGGAGCAGATTAACAAATATTACGTCACGAAAATCGATGAAGTTGTGTAATCTTGAACGACTTCGCGCGTCAGATGCACGCTATATATAATGCTGTAGTTCTATCTGAAATAAAGAGGATAACACTGTTCTTCAATAAAAATAGATCCAGTGATTCTTTATACCAAATGGTGGTTAACTGCATATATTATGACTGACTATAATTGTCTACATGCATTAGTATCAACTAATTCTGCGAAAATATTAAATGTATTCGTTGCCAGTTTACATTGACTATTTATTATATCTGCGTAATAAACATATGTTAAGAATTGTGATTTTTTCGAAGAATAAATAATCAATTATTCAGGGGTGCAACATTTTAAATATAAGCGCTTTTTCAAATATAATTTGGATATAGCTTTTTTTACTATAAAAGTTTCTAAAATTTCTGATAAAGTACAAAAATCTTTTTAAGAAATAAAAAAATCCAACTAGTAAAATTGACGATTTATTAATAAATTTTAGGGTGTGTCACGGGCATTCCTCGCCCCCCCCCCCAAACAATCGCGCCTGTTGAGAACAAACAATGATGACACATTCATAAAATAAAATAAAGAATTGACTCTATTGTAAGTGCGAATTATCAATCATACGAATTATCTTAATATAATGAAAATATACAGCCGCAATAAAAGTATACGAGCAAAACTTTTGCATAGCCGGGTTTAAAGGTTTAAATATATCTTTTAATTCAGTAAAATTTTGAACATGTAATAAATAAATGAGAAATATTTTCATTTTACTTGCTTAAAAATTATTTTTATACTTTTATTCGGTTTAAATATTTCAATGCATTGTATACAAAGTTTATTAATTAAACTGATTCATCAGAAAATAAAATTTATGAAAATTTACTTTATTATATGTTGTCTTTATAAAACTACGAATGATAGAGAGCTAGTTATACTGTTGGTTAAATATATGTGACTATAAATCTGTGGCAATTTTCTTCAATAATGTTAGCTATAAATTAATATTATAACTAATTAAAAAATATATGTAAAACTAACTTTTAGATTGTCCGTATTTAATTTGTTCAATTTCACAAAACGCCAAAATATATCAAACATACATATAAATTTATTGTAATAATCAATTAGGTTGACATTTTTACTGTAACATATTAATTATTATTATTTATTAATTATTAACCCTCCAAGGAGTTGGGTGGGGGGTTGGGGTGTACACCTATCCTCCCCACAATGACACATCACCTAGCTTTCCTAAATCTTCTTAACAAATCAAGCAGAAATTTCGAATCAGTGTACTAAATTTTCTTGTATACATTTTGATGTGGTACCCCTTATAGTTATACATTTCGAAGAATTATAAATGGTTCCCTTCTTTATTTTTAAATAACTGATTTTTGGATTGACGTTTTCGACGTTTATTTTGTGGAAGAAAGACTATAGGTACAAGTCTGGTTTGGTCTAGTTCATGGTCTGGAGTGGTTTCAATTGTCAATGAAATTTAAAAAATTTAATTTTCGGGATAAAAAAGTCTTCCCCAAAAAATAAATAATTGTTTAGTGAAATTATGTATTGCTGTATAAGTAAATAAAAACGTCCCAAATTTATGTACTTAACAAAATCATGAAAAATAATTAAGGGGGTATATACAGGTTTTTAGAAAGAAGCCTATAATTCTAGTTTTTTTGTTTTATTTAATAGATTAGGTATAAAAACTAAGAAAAAAAGTTCAA
>JAUZND010004209.1:0-32546 GCA_034780555.1 Coelogynopora nodosa
GACCTTGTTTAAATCGGCCAATAGGAAGCCATAGCAACCAAAAATCAAATACTCGATTCTGATTGGCTGAAAAATTTCGAAATTTTTGGCGCGAAAATTCAAAATAATTTTACATTTGTGGGGGGGGTGATCTAGAGCGCATCCTTTTATACTACTCACTGAGACCCTCGATAACTTGGAACCCAGATATGCTATAGGGTGGACTGATGTGTCAGATCCGACCAAAATCAAATTGAAAATTAAATTCATCAAAATTAAGATCTTCAAACCTAACACCAAAAAAATAGTTCGGAGATGCTTTCATCTTACTTGGAATACAAAGTCTATGGAAACAAGCAGGTTAATCAACACTTTTAGATATAATCTGTCATTGCCATATTTACAGGAAGACATTCACACCTCAGAAACCATATTCAGTATAATATTTTAACATATTCCCACTTACTAAGCATGTGGTGACCATAACTCACTCGGAAACATTTGGACACTATAGCGGGCAAACTTATCTTCCCTAGCCTACTCCAAATCGATGCTCTCAATGCGATGCTATAGCGAGTTTGAGCACCTTAGATATATATCTCTTTTGAACACAACTTCCACACTTCCTTGACAATGTTGGATGGCATATTTAACTTTAATATTTGATTTAAATCATAGATATACTAATCTATATGTATATATTTAATTAATATATATATATAATATAGGTAATCATAGCATATAGTATAAAGCTATATACTTTTTTAAATCTCTGTTTTAATAATAAGTACTATATTTGTCAATTGTTGCATTACGGTTATCGAGTATTTTTAAAATTACGCTCCACCCTTTCCTTTAGTCTTCGAATGGTTAGCAGATTGAGTTTCTGCTGTATTAGACACTATCTGTGTGATATTACAATTGTATGGATTGTATTTTTATTGATTAATTTCTGATAATTTCCCTTGGGAAAATGTGGTTGACAGTAAAAGTGTTGATCGAAAAAAAATATTCGTATAGCCTAGAAGATGTACACATTTTAAATTGATTGTTATTCAACAACCTGATTAATCTGAAATTTTCATATTGGATACAAGGAAGTTTAAAAAATAATTGATAAAATTGTTTAGCGTCGATGTTATCATTTGTCCAAAATCGTCGTTGTGTGGCGATGAAAAATACTCTAACTATTGAAAAAGTTTGTTTGTGTCCAAGTATACTTGGCCTTTTAATAGTTTATTATTCGTTGTGTTTTGTTATGTATGTATATGACAAATAATATGATTGAGAATAAAAACATTGGAAAATTAAGATCATATTAACTAATTTAATCTAAAAATATCTTCAATTATAATGTATGAGGTGATTATATCATCGAAATTTTATTATAGTTTAGATTATTGTTTTAAATATTATTTATATTATATTATATTTTATTGAATTAATTATTTAGTTCTTAATCGTAATTATATATAAGACTATACATATTACAATCCACGGTTAACAAACTGCAATGAACGTGTTAATGAATATGAATAAAAGAGAGTATTTTTGAGCCTGAGCGAGTAATTTGTTCTTGAACGCGTCAGGAGAATAGAAGTCTGTAATTCCTGGAGGCAGAGTGTTCCACAAGATATGATGGTTGCAGGTAAGGACGGGATATTAGACAACGGGATTTTAAAAATGATAATATTGTCTGTCCTCTGGTAACAGTTTGAACCGAGGTGAGATATTTGTTGAAGATATACATTTGTTAAAGGGATTTTTTATACCTCTGAATTACATCACAATGAATGTAGAAGCTGGTATGTTGAAGCATGTCCTATTTTAAGTTTTTGATGATTGTTGTGGCGCTGGTTGTAAGCATTGAACTAGAAGGGGGAGAAAGGAAAGCTAGACTCAAAAAGCGTTTCCTGTTCTCTCGTTTTCTGTTTTCAGAAAGAAAACTTGTTCATATGTAAATCTACCTAATTATTCCAACTTTGAATTTTAATTGTGAGATTACAATGTGAATATAATTACTTACACAAAATGTTAGCGGAAGGTAAAATACAATTTTTTTAGATTCCAATTTTGAAAACCAATAAATAATAAGTTCAAATATTTAAGCAAATAATAATAAATGATTATAAAATTATTATCATTAATTGAATCTTGTTAAAATTTATTACCCTGACAGCGAGTTAAATATTTTGGTGAGTAAAATATTATTTCAGTAGCGTGTGCAGGGGGGTTCCTTGGGTTTCAGACCCCCCTCTGTAGTTGCGCCCGTTAAAAACTTAAAGATACACTAGAGAGTAACGCATCTTAAAGTTAAAGAATTATAATACATACAACATGCTATAGAAACTGAGTGCGATATTCACATAATTTAGCACTCTATGTCTATAACAACTTTTAGTAATTAGATTTCGAATTTTATTCTCACTCTCCTCTTATTTTATATTATTATATGTATATATGTACAGCGTATTACAGCCAAATGATTCGCAAGGTTTTATACTATGTTTTGCATAAGAGAAATATTTTATTTATTTTAATTTTATTATAACCATAAAATTATTATTTTGAAAAACGATCTGTAATGGCGTCCCTTTTTCTCATTTTGGAACCCCTTTGCCTTAATTCCTGCACAGGCCGCTCTATTTAGTAGTCAAATATGTAAGAATAAGTGGTGACTAAAAAAGCAATATAAAAATCTTTTTGTCAGGTTTTCGTACACTTCGGTAAGATAACCATGTCTACAGTTTAATGAAAATGCCCACATTCGAATAGTTCGTGGATGTGGCAACCACAGTATGTTTCTATCGAATTCATAGACTTTTGGGTTTTAAAAATGTAATGTAACGGCTAATTTCACCACCTCATCAGCAGATTGCGTATCGGAATTGATTAGAATACTCGTTTCTGGAGAATGTGTAACCTGGCGGTTTTTAGGAGTTCTAAACTTTTTTCCGGAATTCACTAAATGAGTAATATTGAAATATTGTGGCTTAATTTTTAATCTTAAAGTAATAGGCTCCTTTAATTGATAAACGAACCTTCTACATATTACACACATGCTTTTTTAGGGGAAAAAATTGATCGTTTTATCGCAGAAATCTAAATTTTAAATTCTGGCAAACTGTTATACGGAAATCATGATATCATATTCCAGAATTATTTTTCAAGTGTTCGGAACAAAACGGAACACAAGATGACTTTGGCAGGATTGAAAATAATAATCATACTGTCGAATATTATTCGTATTTCTTACATTATAGTACAAAATACAATGCAAAATATCTTTTGCACTAACTTTTTAAACACATACAACATTTCTGTCAAGTTATACATATGACATATCAGTCAAGTTTTAGAGACACCCCTTACATACTTGGCTCACTGGCTTTTACATCAATAATGTGCATACTTTTGGTAATTCTCGATAGTAAACACATATCGCTTTTTTCAACCGCGTAAGTTCATTGTCACCTTTCTCCCCCTTCTAGTTCTATGATTGTAAGTCGATGATCTCCTACAACATATCTTGCTGTCCGGGGTAGAACTTGTTCTAATATGTTCATATTTCTATTAGAGTATGGACTCCAAGCTTATGTGGCATCTTCAAATGTTGGACGTATCAGTAACGTATAGCATTTTTCAAGGACCCTCTGTGGGCAATGGTATGTGTTCCTTATGACGAAGGATAAGTTATTATTATCTTATATGGTGATAATGTCTGTGTGTGTTTCATGAAAGATTGGTTGTTATACGATGGTCTAGATGTTCAGTTTCAGTAAGTAATGGTGTACGTTAATATAAATACCTTTTCCATATTTGTGAAATAAATAACCTCGCATTTGTCAGCACTAAAAGTATCTTGTCAAGTATTTTTCCAATGTTGCATAAGATTGAAGTTTTCGTGAGAGTAGCAGCTTCTTCATTTGTTGATATTATCTTATAGATCAGACTGTCACCTGCAAAGAGTATGCACCTACCCCAGTAAGTAAGTCATTGATATAGAACCAAGAATAGCAGAGAGCACAGCACCATCCCTTGTGGAACACCAGACATCTCTGCAACTAGTGAAGATTTGAATCCTTTTGAAACTTTCCCGCCCCACTAATACAATTGAGGATTATGCTTCTTACACCACAATGCTTGTTAATCAAAATTCAGATAAGAAGTTCAATAAGACCCATCAATTTTATCTTGAATGTTTATTCCTTCAACTATGTCTTGGATGGTTAGTCCTTTGTTAAAATCTATTTATAAAAAAAGAACATGCGTGTGTATTATGTGTTCCAGAATTTTACAAAATACAGAAGTAATTAAGTGACCTTTGCGGGAAGTTAACTGCATGATCACGAGTATACTTCTTTAGAAAGGTGTTATATAGGCATCCTTAAAGTCAAGAAGTATTAAGTTGCGTAAGAAAAGGTTGGAAAACTATTAAAAAAGAGACTTGTTGATTATTTAATTCTTGTTGGTTTTAGCAACATCCCTGAAATACTGTCGGGTCTTGTAGCTTTGTGAATATTGAGATTTTCTTAAAGTTTTGAAACACCATTATTAAGTAAAGTAGTTTCAGGAAATGGAGGATAGTCATCAATATTAAATGTCAGATTATCCTAAATGTTTTCTGAATGTAAGGTGAATGGATGAAAAGATGGTTCATTTACTTCTATTGACATGTCATATTTATGACAAATCATCTTTCCAAAAAACTTATTTTAGTGAAACGTTTATTAACCAATCAAATTCAAGAATTTCTTTTCCAATAAATATTTGTATTTAGCGCTAACGGTGATTTTTCTTCTCGGGTTTAATAAATTAAAGCAACTATTAAAACTTATAGCAAGTCCGGTTTTTATTCAGCTATTTAATTATTGAATTATACAGTATATTTGTTTATCAAACTCTTCGTGTCATTCTCATATTGACTATATTTCCCAATTAATTATGGAAATTTTGTTTAATATTCTCAGTGAAGACTACTCTTGGTAAGAAAAATATTATTGTATTTGAATATTTGAATATTTTAAATATTAATTTTATTATAAGATGAAGTACATTATTTCTTTGATGAGATCATAAGTTGTCAAAATACAAGTACTCTCACTATTACTGTTTTATTTTGTATATGTTATATTTGACAATAGTAAATATTGTGCATATGTCCCTATGCTCGTACCTTGTTCAATTTATTACCTTACATTCATAATGACAATTTAAAAATGGTAAACAGTGATGCACATTTTATTGTTTAAATTTAAGTTTATAATTTTTGAAAAATTGACTAACTAAGCAATAAATTTGCACTATTTTTTGCCATATTGTAATTATTAAAATAGCAAGCATATGTATTGTACGTACATTTAAATATTATTTTCATATAAATTATAAGTGTGAGTTTAAGTTTAGATAATGATGGTGTTATAAATGTTCTTAATATTATAACATAAAACTAATGATTTAAAAAGAATACTGCAACACTCTTTCTAATACTTTATGAAGTTTTTAATATAAAAAATTAACCAATATTTAAAAATATATAATCAGAATTTACAATTATTCGCCTTATTCTAAATTTAATAACAAATTAAAAACTAAAAATAGATAATATTTACATTTAAAAAACAAATCATTATTGAATTCAAAGCGTATAGAAAATTCTTGAATTAAATATTAATTAATTTTTTTACCACAAATAAAATATGAAGTACAGAATAATTTTCGCAAGTTTAAATCTAAATTAAATAAAGCTAATCATAAATGAAAAAAGCCAACTATACTACAGGTTAATTAGAATGAAGATAATGTTTTCAAAAATATATTAGCCTTAATATTTCAAGGGTATATGCAGATTAATTAGTTTTTAATTACAATTTTTATAAGGGTTCATTTGTGACCCACACAGACTGTTGCATTAAGCGATTAGCAAGTGCATAGCACGATTATTGTTTCAACTATTATTCCCTCAATCAAATACATTTCAACTAAAAGATTTGACATATATTAATGATTTATATTATTATAGTAATAGCAGACGTTCGTTTTCCACCAGGAGATCACCAACGCACTGTAGATTTTTTATTATTTTCTTTGTAGCATGTAATTGATAATTTAGATCATGTCGCTAAAAGTAAAACTATAAATTTAAAAGTTGATTAAGGTATATTTTGTAATTATTATTTGTTTTAAAAAAATAATATAATAATATTTAAATATCAAAAATATTTAATGTAAAATATTATATAGAAATAATTTCGTATAAATTAAAATTGAAATATTCTTCTGCAAAATTGATTTTGTTTATTTTATTTGTTTATTTCACGATAGAGAACCAAAAAAGGAAGTAAAGAAAAGATACTGTATAATTTACATTTATAAAATTAATTATTTTTAAAATGGAGTTACTTTTAATCGTTATTATTTATTTTGCGCTTCAATCTTGGTTTTGGTTTATAGTTTTACGTATTATATCAACGACTGAGATACATCAGAAAGAGGTTTTAGAAATATAAAAGCATTTTACCCCACATTGAACACATGTAAGTTCTCAAGGAAGGAAACTATAAATAAAACACTTCCAATTTTTTACACAACACTTTATATATATATCTATAGATATAAATCTATATACATGTTTCTACGGTATAATCATGTTTCATATAACTTTATTTTAATTTGTGTTTCGTTTGATGAAATGATGAAAAATATAGGACAGGACGTCAAACTGCAAATTTAACTCAATCAATGTAATCTAAAGCAGCATGTCATAGTCGAAACCATGTTTCTCAGGGACTGATACTAAACATCCCATAAACCATTTAAAACATCAATTTGGTTATTATAAAAATAGAATTCTCACTTTAAATTATAACTAATTACCATATTATTTTGCAAAAATAATTTTATATTTATTTTATATGATACATGATAAAGAAAATGAGTATAATGCTAGTTTCGCTAACTCTGTCACTTCTGGTTTCTGAGTATTTATATAGTGAATGATATTTGCAATAATTTGTGTTACCTTCTAAATAATAAAATTGAATTCTATTAGTTGCATCAAATCAAAATCGACAGAGACAGAGACATACAGCTGCTTTCATTTTATAAGGTTTTGTGAATGAATGAGGTAATTTAGCAAATAATATAATATAAAATAAAATAACATGACATGACATACCATTCATTTAATATAGTATTGTGGATATAACCACATATATAGCGCATATATATATTTAAAATATGTCAATTTAATTTTTGCCAAATGTAAAAAAAAAATTGGAAAAAAATAATAGCAGAATAGTAGAATAGTAAAAAAAATGTAATGTAATTGAATTTAATATTTGTCAATTTTCTTGATTATTTACGGCAATCTTTGTTTTGTTTTTTATAACATAGATTTTAAAATATGACATTCCTACTTCACATACGGATTTTAAAATAAGACCAAATATAACAAAAAACAAAACCCAAAAACAAACAAAAACCAAATTTAACAAAAAATTGGAATTTAAATGAATTTAATAGTATTTAAATTGATATTTAATTGTTATTTGAGATTAAATCGAATAATATGTTAAAGTCTGGGACTAATTAAAATGTAATTTAAAAACTTGAATTAAAGTAACACCATCCACTATGAATTACATCTTTTAACTTTTTTTAACTAGCAGGAGATATTGAATGTAAAAACTCTTGCTGAATATAAGCCATTTTAATCTAAAACTTCAATCTTGATCAGTAATCAGTAATTGATCACTTCTTGCTTATTGGAACATTGCAAATGTCTTTCGTGAGAAAAATTCATTAAGGCTAAAGTCGAATGCTTTATTTTTTTAAACATTTGCAGTAGTTTTATTTTACGACAAACACTTTTCAAAACATATAGGATTTGTACCAATGTAAACTTTTGATTAAATGTTCTATGTTTACACAGAGAAACGGGGAATAAAAGGAGATTAGTGATTTATTGTTAAAATATTTTCGGTACCATTTAATTGCACTCGGAGTTAGTTATCCTTACACTTTTCAACACCATAAAGAAAGAAGTTTTATTAAAACACAATCTGAAATATAATAAACAGTTTGTAAACATAAATGGAAATTTATTTATAATTAAAAAGTTACGAGTTAAAAGAAAATTAAATTATTGAACTGCCACATATGTTTGCATGTGACAATGAAAGTGTATAACATTGTTCTTGTTTTTTCTGAAGAAATGAGATTATTAATTGCCGCATATTCTCAAAATGATTAATTGGAATGTAAATATTTAAACAGTGATTTTGTAGATAATCCCCTTATGGTTGTTTTCATTAGGGACACATTAATATTTTTATTCGAATTAGTAATTTTTTATTTTCAGATATTGTTTACATGCATGTTTCTTCCTTGGGAATGTTTTGTACAAATCTAATTAGAATATTTCCTCATGCTTTGATCTAGATTAAAAAAGTAAACGTATAATATGTACAAAAGTGTTAAACCGTTTCAATTTATGCAATGTACATATACCCTAAATGCTTTGGAATACGTATCATTGTCAGTAATAAAAGTAATCCATTATTTAAATTATGATAGTGTATACAGAATGTTTAATATTATGTATTTTTTAAATATTACATTTAAAGGTGATGTGTATTGTTTTATATTGCTTAAAATTACGAATAATAAAATGTTACATGCGTTTTACTTCAGAAAGACCCCTTTATCGTATGTGGTTCACATAAAAGACGTTTTTCTAAAGGTTACATTGTTTAACATTATTAAATTTTGTCTATATTAATGTAAATGTTTGCCTCACAAAACAAGTAAAAATCTTGAATAATATTGTATACAAATTTATTTGAAACGTATAATTTTATATATGAAAGTTGTCATTTTTTAATGAACATAATCGAGATGTATAATAGACTTAAATATTTAGTAAATATTTCGTATGAAACATATGAAAATGTATTTAAATAATATTATAAACAATTCAAACTTATTTTAAAAATAAATAGCTACTAAATGTTTTTTCAAAGTAGGTGTACTGTATATATATGGCATGTACAATATAGTGGTCCTCACATGAGTTAAACATTATTATAATAACACAACGAACTAAATTATTATAGAAGAATTTTGAAAATATTTTTAAAATGTCATAATAACAATGGTTCTTGATCATTTTAAGAGTGCAAGAAACGATTGTAAATTAGCTAAAAAGCCTGAAAACATCAATAAACAATTGTAAATTACCTAGAAAGTCTAAAAAATAAAGAAATTATTGTAAATTACTTAGAAAGTATGAAATCATCAAGAAATTATTGTAAATTACCTATAAAGTCTGAAAACATTAAAAAATGAAAACGGGTATTCAGCTAAATGTCATTAATTGATTGATCTTAGTTATCCAAAAAACTTATTAACTTGATAATTGATTGTATAAAAATTTAAAATGTTCAAATGTATAAAATACACTGAAATGTAAAAAATACAAAAAACCAATATACTATTTTTTATGCGAATTGTTTAGAATAGGCAACGTTTGTACAATCTAAGTAAAATTAAAAAATAAAACCCTTCAGAAAAATGAAGAAACAACAAAGATTTTTAATTTATAAACTATATATTCGGGTCGACTGCTTAATAACTTAATATTGGCTTTTGTATGCTATTTATTGAACTTTCATATTTTGAAAGATATGTGTTAATATATTTATAACGTCATAGTTTTATAATATCAAGATTGAAGGCTCCGTTAACGACGTGTCGGGTTGGGTGAATGTAGCAAATAAACGAATATGAAATATATCAATAAGTATTTACATACGTGCATAAATATGTATTGTATGGAGAGAGAAAAAAGAATTCATATCTTTGCATACGTGTATCAAATAGTTATATAAAAATAAATTGAAATATTTCAAATATAATTTGAAATGTAAAAAGGAAACAATTTATTTAAAATAATTTTTAAAGCAGACTACAAATGAAGATCGTTGTATATTTGTATAACTTTCATTAACATTATTATTATATATACATATGTAACACATGTATAATTAACATTATACAAAAATATGGGTAAATTCTAAATTATTTTGATAACAATTTAACACGAGATTTTAAGGATTAAATTAATATTTATATTGTTATATTTTATTTCCTTTTATCAATTATATATAAGGTACAGTAAGTGTCTGTATTTTCAGGAGAAGAAATAATGTTGATAATTTCCGTACAAAGCTGATGCTTATTTTCGCATTGATTATTGTCAACATTTTCACAATTGAATCGACCCAAGTAAACAAAGGTAAGATATCGATATTTGTCATGCAGTTCTTATAAGTGAAATATAAGCAAAAGCAAGATTTATTCAAATACATATTATGTAAACAATTTTCACAACATTTTAGGATTTTTTTTACATTAATAGTGCACACGCAAAATCGTACATACGTATGCATAAATAATTTTTAATACATTCAATGATGACAGAAGGTGACATTCAGTGACATTCAAAAGATGCTGTCACAACCTGACAAAAAAAAGAGTTTTTGTGTTGTTTGCTACAATATAACAGCAAGTTGTTTTAGAATCCTTTCAATTTTAAGACTCAATTATACGGTAGTTAGTTGTGTACTCATCTTGTGTGTTTCAGGACATATTTTTTACCGTTATAAACATGTTTTTCACTTGTTCTTGACTACTACGGCGCATTATTATTGTTGCGCTTTAATTTGTCATTTTTTTAACAAAGCTACAACATTATGGTGGATTGAAACTTGACTGTCGTCGAATTTTAAAAGACTACAATTTGGGATTAAAGTGCCTAGAAATAGTAACCTCATGATGTGACAAAAGAAATTAACATGAACATCTAATTTTTTAGCACATTATTATATTTTGAAGACGAAACAGAAAAATATTTTTAAATAAGCAGATAAATATAAAGATAAAATATATCGCAGAATAATATCGAACAACTAATAACTGCAATATATTTTTGTATTTGCTCAATTTCTATATTCCCCTGCTTCCCCTAATCGAACATGTTTTCCAGTTAACAAACAATATTTGCACACTACATCTTATGAAGCTTAATTTTGTATTTCATTATTATCAGTCGGGCTTGCCTGAATCTATAATAATTGGCTTTCTCCATATTCCCTGTTGCGTATGGCTATCTTGAGTTCGTCTAAGTGAGATTGGTGTCTTTCTGGAGAAGAGTGACAAAATCCAAGATGGGTCGTCCAGTTTGCCGGTGTTCATCATGTGGTTTGCACAACAGTGCAATTGTGGCATGTTCTTCGTGTCTCCAGCAGTGACCAGCAAAGCGAAGCAGTCGTTCTCTTATGGTTTCGGAAATGTTAGGAATGTATGCATAAAGTACCTTGTTTGTAATGTGTTGCAACCAGTTAATGTATAGTGCGTGTCAAAGCAAGCGCTTATATGAGCCATCAATCTTGCGTTCGAGTATTTTAGTGAGGATCCATGTCTAAGCTTTCTATTGTAGCACAGAAAATTTGAACCTTCAACTTTCTCGACAGGTTTGTCCTCCAGATATTATGTAATATTTAGACTGCGGTCCATACAGCACTTTGACTTTCATGATTTCGACATCTTTTGTTGAGTCATCCACCCATGATCCGATGTTTTGGAAATCGTTCACTCTTTACAAGTCCTTTACAAGTCACTCTAACAAGTTTATGCTTTGTTCTATATTGAATCTCAAATGTTTTGCCTTTGCTTATGGAATCAAAAATTTTGTGGAAGCCAACAAATGTGAAAACTGCTGGTAGGTTGTTGATTTTCACTTCTATAATTCGTCTGAGTGCAAGAATCTGTCTAGTAGAATTTTGACCTTTCTTTTCTAGAACCATTCTGATTCATCCGCAGGATTCTTTAAAATTGTGGCTTCAAAAATTAAGGAGGATTCTGTTGTAGATTTGAAAGATTTAGGTATTTTAGATTTTGGTATTTACCCCTACTAAACTTTAAAAAGAATTGTTAACAATTTATATATTCTTGTTATCGGTTGTTATGACATAACTATATAAAGACATATTTATTCCTAATAATCTCTCAAACTACATATTATAAACAATTAATTATGATGTCTGCCTTCATTAAATATATAACAACAGTATGTTTTATCCCTAAATATTCTTATAATATATTAGATAGTCATAGTAACCAGTACTTATGTTCTACTATGCCTTAAACAGCATTGTTAAAAAGACATTTGTAGTGCAAATAATATAAATTTGTTTCGGCGTAATATTAAAAATGTAGTTATTTATATCATTTGTGTCATTTGTATCACAAATTTAATGTAACATTTAGTTTAAAAGCTTAAAATATTGGTTTCTATGACTATATCATGCAAATTAATCAATCATAAAAAATCAAGCAAACCAATCATAACAACGTTTAGTACAAATATACTGTCGCTATATATTGGAGAGATAATTTGGAATGAAATTCATTTATATAATTATGTAATTACCATAGAAATAGATTTCCAAAAATATGTAGATGGTTTAGTGTATAGGGCTAAATTACAAAATGAACTTCATGGGATGTAGGCCTACATTGCAAATGCTGTTATTCGTATTAAAACTATGATAAATTAACGATAGAGGAAGCAAGGATTCGTAGAATGGAGAATATAAGTTAACTTATACCATTTTTTGTTAATTATAATTATGTTATATATGATAGCATTATTTTATATATTTATAAACGAATAATTTCATATTTCGAATTTCACATAATATAACAATGTGCTTGAAAAATAAATTCTAATTTTTTTATCTTTTGTCATATTATAGTATTTCCATAGCTATAGAGGCTGCGTAGCCACTGATTGAAGTTTTTTTTAATTGAAAAATAGTTTAATTTAAATGGACTTTTAATCGACTAATTCAATTGAATATTATATGCTTTTGAAAAGACAGTCACAACAAATCCTCAGGTGGGGAAGGTTTCGGATTCTGGATCACAGACTATAATATAAATTACAAAATGGATTTTAAATGTATTTATAAATAAAATAAATTGATCAAATTACTTCAATACTGAAAATAAGTAACAAATGTTGCATTAATATATTTTATGTTAATATATAAAATGACCGAGTTATTTTTCTAAAAATAAATTCTTTCTGAGTGGTCTATAATGAATAACATTCGATAATTAAAAAGCTTGAGATAACGAAAAACACATTTCATATAAAAATGATATCATTCTGAATTAAAGTGCTCATTAAATCACATTAGTTATGTGGTCTATGCACATGCCTAACAACAGCATATTATTCTGCTATTATTTGTGCATGCTTACTATTCTATAATAAAAGTACATAAAATAAACCTTGTAAATATTCCTCATATATATTTAATATACTTATAAAAAAGATTTTAAAAAAATTTATTAAGAAATAATTTTTTTAAAGCTTATTGGAGTCTATAAGAAAAGTTAGAGTCGGGTTAATACTTAATTTCTTTTTATGTTCCGGATGAATAGGTTTGTTCATTTGTTCAAACTAGATATATCTAAACATAGTATAAAATGCATCTTAACTGAAATTTTATATTAGAACACATTAACTGTTTCTCAATGAAGAACGTTTTAGTGCAATATAAATATTTAATGAATTCCCTCTTAACGTTTTCTATAAAAATATATTTAATGGCGAACAGGTAAAATTTAGAAATTAGAGTAAAGTCTACAGTGATCATTGCTTTAGTTAGAGGATACCTTTTGGGCTACTTCCTATTATTATACTATTTTTCAAATACTGTCAAAATTACATGTTTTTTGGATTGTGATAGATGTGACAGCGACAACAATTGTTCTGTATTCACAATGGAATGAACTTGAATAGAATAGAATATAACATATGTATATATATTTGAATATAATTATTATTAATGTACAAAAGAATTACGATATTAATAAATAGAAAAATTAAACGTATTTTGGTAATATTAAAAGAAACATAATTGTAAGAGAATGAGTTTCTTTGTTTTAAATTATAATAATATAATAATAATTTAACAAAACTTATAATCAAGTTTAAATGTATATATATATATATATTTAGCAATGACTTAATTGCATTTACAAATAATAATCTCATATGTGTTATACTAAACAAAATTATTAAAAATACACAACAAATTGTATTTTATCTACAAAATGTGAAACTTTAAATCATAAAAGGATTATTAGTGACAATTCAATAGACTCAGTGTTTGTAAATAATTATATGCGTTGCGTGGACTGTAAAGTTCATACTATAATTGTATAAACAGTATATTATAACTTAATAACAACTTGTTTTTCAGTCTTTAGTAAAACAACAGCTGTGTTTTCTGTTTTACTTAGAAAACATTTAGAGACTGTATTGTTTAAATATGAAGATTGTACATATATTATAGGCTACATGTATTGTACGTTGATCATACGTATATTATAAGCCTCTTGTACGTTGATCATACATATTGTTTGAATCATACTCTTTCATTATATTTCACCTTGTAGAATGTGACTAAACGTTTAACCACTATTTTAATTAAAAGGTTAAATTATAGAAATTAACCAAAAATATTTAGAACCATTTTTAATATTGTATCATAAAGCGAAACAAAAATAATACATAATATTTGTTTGTTTTTTCATTTGTAATAGTTTTGTTGTAATTTGCATGTACTTTATTGTACTAATATATCTTATTATTGTTAATGTGAAGTTCAATATGTTTTTATACCTTGTTTGATGTTAACCAATGTTTAATGATATTAAAATTACAAAAATAATATTTCTAATTAATAATTTAAATCGATAATATATAAATCTACATTATAAGTTCTGTTTTTTAGTTATTTTATTATAGAGTTCAAAATATGTTTGTTGTATATTAAATAAAATATAATATAGATTAAAATTGCAGTATCAATTTGTGATAGCAACATAAAACATTGAAACATTATAGTTATGTTGATACGATAATCTATTACTATATAAGAATACAATAGTATGGAACTAAAACAGCATAGGCCTATCAGTCAAAAAGTGTTGTCTGATAAATTTAAATGTTCATTCTCGAATCTATTTTATAGTAGAGATATAAAAATTAATAATTTTAAGGCAAAAAAATTATCATTACTTAATGAACCGTAAAAACTTTTGATAGTTTATGTTTTAATTAAATTTTTGCAGCAGCATAGAATAAGAAAATATATACAAGACTCGTATAGGAATACGTGACAAGAAAATATTAATGTTGGCCTATATATTCTCTAATTGAATAATTTGAAATTTGTTTTAAAACGCAAACACTATTTTATTGAATACACTATTTCACAGAGCATACGTATTACGAAAATATATTTATATTATCTTTCTCATATCATATAATTAAATATTTTTATAAGGTGAATGTTCAAGGTTTTGCTTTGAGCTAAATTGAAACAGGTGGACTGTAGTTCTTTAACATCAGGTAAAAATATTTCTTACATAAGCTATATATTTACATTAGAATATGTGTAAGTTTGTGTAGTCATTCTATGTGACCCAATACATAAATTTGGTTGTTTGGTTTATCTCTATGTGTTTGCTGTCATCAATATCAGCAATATGACATGTTGCTTTTATAGCTAGAGGGAACTACTACGCTATATATAAACTGTTATTTCCAGTTATTTTCATGTTTATATTAACCTTAAATTTAAATTAAGAATATTTTATATTTTTATCTGAGGTAAATTGTTCAATAGCAACAAAATTCTAACTGAATATTAAAAATCTAAACAAATCAATGTATATATATCGTAAATACATTTTAAAAGTATATGTTTACGATATATTTACTCTTGCATATGCCTTGTTAGATGATATAATTTCACTTCGGAAAATATGTATCAGATTACAAAACATTCAGATTATAAAACATTTACAAATGCATATAAAAAAAAGTATTTTATTTTATGTTTAAAAAATGTTATTCAACTTAAATAAAAAGCATAAATGAAGGATATAAATTGAAATAAATAATATTGTATATAATATTAATCGTTTGTATAGTGATAGTATTTTACCTTGTTAATAATTAAAGATAGTAGACTATTAGAACAGCGGAGCAAAATACTAGCAGAGTAAACAAAATATTACACAAATTGACAACAATTATTTATACAAACAAATAATATGTATATAAGATATTATTTAAATATCAGTTTATTATATAATTATATACGTTCTATAATATTGATTACATTTTTTATAATTTAAATGCCCATGCAAAAATGTTTAATTAATGAATTTTTAGCTTTATATTTGACACTTGAGCTTTACGGTTAGACTTATTCTTGCTTTTATTTTTTAATAATGCAACATTATCTGTGGAATATATTTGTATTTATCTATATTTTTGCCAACTATTTTAACATGCTGCCTTATATACGAAAACTACTAATGATAATCATACTAATTGCTAATTTTAAATGTTGCCATTTTTTATAAAAGTTTGATTAGACGTTCTTGTATTGTTGTGCTGAAAATCAATTAATTTAGTATTTTAACATTTGTTGTTGATTTACACATGCGTGATTCACAATAGTGGGTTTTCTTTTTATGGAGAAAGTAACTTTGTTCTTTATAAACATAACGCTTGTTTACAAATAGGCCTTATTAAACAATATTCTCGATTAATGTTGAATTCCATGGTCAATATTTCCTCTAAAAGGCCTTCCATATACTCACTGTTAGAAATATCTTCTCTACAAAAGAGAATTTATAATAGACTTAACAGAAACTTTTTGCCAACATACAAATAGAGAGTGATCGATCCGGACGCTTTTAATAGACGACACTGTTCTTCAAATTTCTGTTTGTTTAAAACTAATTTGATGAACATGGAGATTCTTTATAGTTTTACATTTTATTTGTTAGAAATTTAACTTTATTTTAAGTTTCCTTAAAACTTTTATATCTACTTGTTTTGTTTTATTTTAGGATAATTGAATTCTGAACTGCTTTAGAGTATCTTTATTAACAGCTTTGAATATTATGTAAATGTTTATGCTTTTATAAATATAATTTATATAAATATATCACAAATACTTCAAATGTAATGAAACTTATTTTTTGTTAACTATGTGTTCTTAGGGATCACTTAGTGATTTCCGATTTATTATAAAAATATACTTGTATAATATAATTTAATAAAAAAATAAAATTGAAAATATCTTTTCAGTAATTTAAAACATAAATTGTTTCGGTTAAATTATTGCATCGAAAAATTTAATTAATGGATCTATTTAGACTAAATTTTTTTATTAATATGTACATATATATATTTTAATTTTTACTAATATTTAACCTTTTTTCAGTGATGTGTATATATTTCATAAATAATTAAATATATTTATTTTTAATTATTTAAAAAATATAAGTACATTTCGATTTTTGATATATGGGTTTCAACTATTACATTAAAATAACACGTACTATATTTGTTATTAAAATTAAAATTAAAATTTTATGAACTATTTTTATTGCGAATTACACTATAAAAATATTTAATAATAAACTAATAGGTACAAACAATTATTTCTGTATTGTCGGATTTTTTAAATAAAAGTTTTAGAAATTTTAAAAAGATGTATTTAAGTACTATTTTTAACTCTTATGGCCATTGAGACTGAATCATTTTAAAATTAAATTGCTTTTATTTCCCTATTTATTTTTAATACTTTGGCGACAGAGACCAAGACATTTTAAAATTGACTATATTTATCTTTAAAATGTATCGAAACAATTTGCGTGACGTTTACTAAATTGATCTATAGATTGATATTTATTGAATACTGTTTCTTTTATGAAAGTCATGAAACTTTTAAAGAGCCATAATTTAGATATGGTATAAAAATTCTATAAATCTATAATTTGGTACATACATTTTTTGCCATGTTGGAGTTGATTGGTATTGAATGATTTTCAAAAAAGAAACGAAAAATTATTAATTGAAATAATAATTACTTAAAAAAACTATTTACATATTTATTATTCAAATGCAATCGATTATATATATATATATTACTATTTATAAAAAAATATTTTTTATTAATATTTAGTGTTTCATTGAAAGTCATTCAGTACGAATTATAGGCACATGGGATAAGTCATTGTGAATAATTGATAACTTTGAAAAATTTACATTTTTTGAATAATTATTCTAAATTTAACCAAAGTTATTGTAAGGTAATGACACGTTTTTTACAGTATAATTAAATGTCACTTATTATTTTGTAAAAATAAAAAATATAAATATTAAAAGTTATATAAAAAATTTCTATTATTGGAAATTTTAAATTTACTAAAAATTATTGTTACTAATTTAATATATTAATTAAAAGTTCTTATAAATAAATAAAAAGATTGACATGGTTAAATTAGTATTTAGTACTTACACATGCCATTGTGAATTATCACATTTTAATGGAGAATTGTGAATTTGTAAATTTGTGTCACTTGTAATCAAAAATAGAACATATAAAATCAACATTTTATAGTAACGATTTATGTGTTGACATAAAGTACTCTACAATTTTGTATATTTCATTATTCAATTAATTTTCAAGCATCATTTAATTAGCGAGTATTTTATGAAATACATGATAAACGTATTATTATTAATAATATAAAATATGATATGTTGATCAAGTATAACATCCAACTAAAATACTTTTGCGGTTTAACTTAGATCATTTTTATTATGAAAGTAGTAAATTACAACTTAGAATTTATTTCTTTATTATTAGTATTACACTTTTTAGTAGCATAAATGACAATAGTTGATTTATGTTTGTCCGAATGATATTATGTTTAATTAATTACTTTGATGCGTTTGCTAAATTAGTCTTTCTATTTATAAGTATTGTATAATATAACATGTATAGATTAAACAATAAATTGTAACTATATATTTCTTTAATTTGTCACATTGTCTATAGTGCTTCTCAATTGTGAAATTTGATTCAATATTTTGATAAATAAAATACTAATTTGTTTCATAAGATCTATAAAATAGGATTTATAAAAATATTTTAAGTACATATTACAGTAACTTTGAAAAATCAAATGCTGTTAATATTTTAATTATCTCAAATCTGAATATTTAAATATGTGCATTAATATTTAACAACATTATTATAAATAATATTTTTAAATTGTTAATTAAAATTGTTTATATAAGATATGATAATCCGTGTAATATTTGCATAATTATTATATAATTTAAAAAAATTCAAAATTAAATAGTAACTATCTTATAATTAAAAAGGTTCATACATAATAATGCAAGCCTTTGCAGCTTTATTTTATTGTTATTATTTAAATAGAAATATTAAATAAAAAAATAAGTAAATTTATATAAATTTTAATAAATAGTAATAATAATAGCATAACAACATTTTATTCTATAATTATTTTAGCATTCTGAATATAATTACACAACAAATTATCACTTACTGATAAATAACAACATAATACAAAAATAATATTCATAATATTTAAACCACACAAAACTACATACATCCGGTTTTCTATAATGAATATTTAAACATAATTATTTCCGGTTTATGGCAACTTTCTACTTATAAATCAAAGATGCTGCGATAGGAACCCCGGAGTTACAAATTAAGTTTATAAGCTTTTGATGTCGAAATAGAAACAAATCTAATCGATGAATGCAAACTTAAAAACGGTAAATCAAATTTGGAAATATTTCTTTTCATTTCGAAAAATACACATGAAAGAATAACTATATAAATTAATTGATTTTGTGATGCGAGGTTATACATTTATTTAACAAAACATATGTTTAAGTGGAAATTTCGTGTATTTTTCATTTTATAGATATTCATATTTTATTGATATTTAAGATACAACGCCTGATACCGGTAATGTTGTAAAACTAAACTGTATGAAATAAATAATAATTTTAAAGTCTTAAAGAACCACAACCATAATCTTTCAAACTGTAATCAAAGTGGCATTATTTATTTATTTGCTTCTAATTTTGTTATACTTTAATGATTAAAATCAAGCTATTGTGATTATTTTTATTTTATTGATCTTTTGTTTTAGTATTAATTTTAGAGGTTACTACTTTGGTCTTACTCCTGACAATTTCACCTTTTAATGGGATTTTGATTTTTAATTTTATATTTCAATTTTTTTTATTGTGTTTTTAAATTCAAGGAATATTTTTACGTGTCATGTTATATATTCGAAACAAGTTAACGTATGTTTCTAATTCATATATGAATGTGTATAACAATATTTATTATTAAAGATATATATATATACAAAAAATCATTTTAACATTTTATAATTATTATCCTTATAAAAGTGTAAAAATAGTAAAAGCTTGATATATACATTATAATTTCTCATCTGAAAGCTAATTGATCTGTTCCGCTAAACAATATGTAATATGGAGTAGTGTACTTAATCTCCATGCCACGTGCCAGTTGCTGAAAATCATGCTCAGGATCATGAGAAAGAATTACGCGTTGTATGTCATTCTGTTAGATATCTCCTAAGTAATTAATAATTACTCTATACTTATGCTGTCATAATTTTATTATTTAAATATGGGCCTAATACTGATATTCAATTTGAAAATAGTTCAGATTATGTTCATTTCAGAAGTGTGATTGCCTAATTCAAAACCGTAAAACCGATACTATATAAAGAAAATGATAACTATCATTTATAGTTGCATACGGAATATAATAACACCAATGTCGTCGCCCTCACAAACCGAAAACATTTGTAGTTTTAATTTATTTAAACATGTTCAAGTTTACACTCCTTTAACATTTCAGAAATTATATCCATTGTAGATATGAAAATAACCCGACTTGATAATTATTAGGAAGTTATTATTTATAAATAAATTCAGTTTTATAATATTGAGTGAGGATGTCACGCGAGCTTGTTGATATTAACCTATACCATAAAATATGAATGCCAATGTTTAACGGGTCGCTAGAAATCACTCTTCTATATTTCATTATTAAATGGAAAGTAACTAATCGATAAAAAAATAAAAATTTCATTTACTAAACTAAATTATGTATGAGTGTAATACATATTGATATTATGTATAAATTGAATGATGGCTATATACAAGCCAATGTTGTTTATAAAATAAATTACATATGTAATTAATTGAAACACATTTCAATAGATAGAATCAATATTTATTAAAAAATATATTTATAAACAAATTAAACAATAAATAAATAGGCATTAGTAATAGTTAATAAAGTTATAAAGAAGATGGTTTAGCGAGGAAATTTCTTATATTTATATCTTTTTCAAATATAAAAGTAATTTACAATGTAGAATGGAAACATGATTATAACATAAGTAGATAATTCAAATTTGAAAATAATCAAGGAAAAAGCTAATAATAAAATCCATCAAATAATGTTTTCAATGGGATCAATACAAAAAGATTAAAAACAACAATTAACATGATAAGTAGAAAGTTGTACGATTCTAGTGTAAATGTAATTTGGATCAATGGTATTAAATATTAAATATATTTATTTAATAATCTTAACGACTACGTTGCTCAGATGTTTTATTTACACCAATCACCACTTTCTAATATACTTAATTTGGCATGTAGGTCAAAATCACGGTCCTTCAAAATTATGATCATTCAATTTTTCATAAAAATATTTTGTCTAGTTTCGTTTGTTTTATTCTACTTCTATATGGATGTTTATTCTAATATTTAAGATACTAATACTTTCTCCTTTTTACTTATTACAAATTTAACATTTGATGCAATATTTCCTCCTTTAATTATGCAATGTTCAGTAGATATTATTTGTCTTAACACTATTGTTTTCAGCCAGTAAGTTACAACATTTAAGTTTTTCTTCAAGCATTTGATATTTTTAATAGGATACGGTGGAAAGAATACGGCGGAAAGCAACCATAGGAATCCAGGAATATTTGTTTCATTAGATTACTGTTAGATATTAAAATGTTTATAAAGATTATTACTTAATTTACGCAGACGTAAATGATATTGTATAACACTTAATACCTTTGTATTATTTATTTTAAAATAAAAAAGCTAATCATTACGTTTTAAATCTTCCTATTACACTCATATATTTTTCTAAATCTTTCGATATAACCCGTTTTGTTAAATGAACGATTTCCGTTTTCTGTAATCATTTTTATCAGAGTAAATTCTACGAATTCATATAAAAGAATTTTTACTAAACTTATTTTACAGGATTGAAAGGGACAACTATCAGATCGAATATATAAATATAATGTATATATATGAAAATCGATATTTTTACAATAATGATTTGTCTTTTAAGAATTATTGCAAATACTAACAGTCATGTTGAGAAAATTAACCAATTTGTCATAATCAAAGTTAAGTATATTATAGATTTCATTATTAGAAGTACTGACATTTTGTAAAAATCTCAAAATCCTTTAAATTCATAACGGAATAAGATAATAGGTGAAACAATGTTTACAAGATAGGCAAACTAATTCCTATCAATATGCAGGTACCGTTGTTGGCATCATGACATTTGACATTTAATTAACATTGGGTCTATATTGGATGAGCACATTTGTAATATAATTTTATCTTTTCTCTGTTGTAAGAAAATTCAAACAAAATGCTGAATTCTTATAATACTAAAAACGAAAAATCACATTATTACATTAAGCGTTCTGGTAAAATATTATGATATAAATTATATTTATTATTAAATTTTAAAAAATCAGTGCTATATTATTAAAAATAATAATGCGTAATATATGATTTATACATAAGTTTTAATATTTTTGAAATTGTTTACGTTTATTTATTTAATTCATTTTATATAAAAAATAAATTTATTAAATAAAAATGAATACATTATGATTTGGGAAGTCTTTAATGCTAAGCTCGATATCCTAATGTGTATTAAAATAGTGCATATAAACAAAATTCTCCAACAATATTTAATTATATTTAATGGTGTACATCATTGTATTACCAATGGAATTATAATTGGGCAACTGTGATATAGGCCTATAGCATTTTTAAACAAACCGTAACTATACATTAAAACTTGTTGAAGTGATTCTTCTTAATTTAAAATAAATGATGCATCTCATCATAATATAATTATGTGTCTATTATATGTATAGCTGAATGATTTTAACGTATAGTGTTACTATAAAGTGTATTAACATGTGTTTTTAAAACATTAAACATTAAGGCATTGTTTTATTATTATTTCAAGTGAATTAATGAATATCATACTTCGCACATTCTTTTCTTGTTATTAACAGTTAATATATAATTCCCGCGTGCATCCCAATTTGAACTTCTTTCAATCGATTTGACTTCCTCTCTACCGTTCTCCCTTTTCGTTCTCCTCCCCCCCTCTCTCTCCCACCTCGCTGTGTGACCTGTTCATCATCTTCGGCACGCCACGGCACGCCACCGGCATGGCACAACACGGCACGGCACGGTAGACAAACTCGGGTATGAGGAGCAACTGGTGGTCGATCTGCTCAACCGATCGAGTCTCACGGTGCGACCCAACGCCTGCATTATTCACTGCTCGGAGCCGGTCATCGTCAACGTCACCTACAATGTCATTCAAATTCTCGCTTTCGTAAGGGAGTATCTATATTTTCTACAGTTATATCTATTGGGCAGTTACTACTATCTCGTCCTTGTCATCGTTTTCTGTCTCCCTTCTACAATCGAACAATTAACTTGTACATCTGTAATTATAGAGCAGCCTGCCTCGGTGGTGTTGTCGGACATTTTGCCTGCGCTTATCAAGATTTTAATTATACATTGAAAAACAAGTCAATGCCTTCAATTAAAGTGGAAAAATTAAGCTGATCTGCTATTATCGTTGAATAATTTGTTGAAGTGTATTAAATACGCTAGTGAATATGAAACTCCAAATCATACTATTGCATTTAGCCTAACTATATCATTCAAACATAACTGAAAATACAACTTAATAAATTTTGTAATGAACGTATATTTGCGTAATGTCAAGTCACTATATATACTGTAAACTAATGCCGATGATCATGGAAACGAATACTATTACCTGATTATAAATTAATAAGTTCGATAACGAATATCTTTTTTTTATACGATTAAACCAAGCCGTAATTCTTAAGAAGAAGGCATGGAATAGTATTTTTAATAAAAAAATTACACCAATTCTTGAATTTGTTGTTGACTATTCTATAGTTTAATAGATAGCTACCTATGCTACTAATGCTACATAGCTACTTATAAGAGAGATATATAGAAAGAGAAAGCAGATACATATATGATCAAACTAACAGTAAAATATGAATCAATTGCGCCAATTTTCTGAGCAAAACAATTGTATGTAACCTATAATAATCATTTAGCTATTCAAACAAGATGTGAGGTATTATTATTATTATTATTATTAGGCGAATTAAAGGATACATGTACAATATACCCATCAAATGAATACACAACATACTATCCCGAAAATACTTGAATTGAAATAAACATGTAATATCTGTGAGAAAAACTTTAACTCAAACTAAGTTTAAGTAAACAACATTTGGCGTAATGAAACAGATTTGATTTCACAAATGTTATGTAACAGCATAACTCAAACTCAAACTTAGTGGCAGAGAAAGAACTCGCGCTCTGTAGTTACATAAATTAGGAACGTATAAATTTGGATAATTTATAATTTAATATAATATAATGTAAAATTTACAATCATTGTATAAAACAGGAAAATAGATAGGACAAAGTAGTCTTTAAGTTTAATTTAAAAGTTAATTTGAAATAAAATAATCAAGGGCACTGTTGAGATGAGATAAACCGAAGAAAGTACTTACTCATGAAAGTTATAAAGATTAATCCAGTGTAGACAGTCGAATATATTGCAAACAAACTAAAATATGTTAATATAGGAATAATATCGATAATTTAACATATTGTTATTTGATATCAGCCTTTACTATTAAACAAAATTTGACGGTTAAGTTGCAATTTTTAATAATTAAGCATTAATAATTTTATCATTAAATATAGTCAATAAAATAAATCTGTTTGTTAAAATTATAAATAGGTTTTCAAAAAATAAAAATCTAGTTGGTTACTCGAGAAAATTGTTTCTCAAAATTTGATAGGAGTGTGATAAAAAGCAGGTTAATTAATCCCCAGTCTATCGTCATACTTTTAGTGAAAAATCCAGGAATCAATTCTACAATTAATTAGAATATAATTTTTAACGCTCATCATTATTAAACTCATCTGGTTACAGGTACAATCAAGACTTTTATAAATTAAATATGGAAAAAAAAAATGTATGTATGTTTTCATTTGCAATATTATGAAAAGAATGTTTAATACAAAACAGTCATTTTGAGAACAAATAACAATTATTTAAATGAAAATTGAAAGAAAGAACTATTAAAGGTTTTTTCTCATATTTCATATATTACTTTATTTCCAATAGGAATGTCCGCTTTATTAAAATGTATTATATAACTTTCGTAAACTTATGCCTTACTGATTGCAGACTAGAGAGATTCCATCCACATGGGTATAACTTCCATAACTCATAGCATAATAGAATGCGTGTTTGCGAACATAAGTGTGCACTAAAACAATTGCATGGAACTTGTGATGTATGTAAATAGTTATGCAATTCATTTAACAAATTAAAATATTCTTGTGATTATTTGATGGTATGTACAGATTTTATTATCAATATACTAATACACATAATCTTAGTTTGCATATAAATTGTGTTAATTTATAAAACAAATTGTAGCTTCTACATGGAGATAAAAAACACTAAATGGGGAATAAATTAGTTTTTTTGTTTCGAAATAGAGTAATCTTTAAAACGCTTTCTGCGATCAAAAATTATTATCCAGTATAATTGAAATGGGTGAACTACTTCAGTCCTTTTGATTGATTAAATTTAATAAATTTAGGCAGAAAAGGAACGTATTACCGTCACGGTATATATGTACTAAACAGACGATATGCTGCGCGATTTCAAAAGAAAAAGAAGGACAGAGGTGTCGGTGGACAATGAACAAAACAAAAAAGGCTTTTAGTTCTTTAATTTGAGGCAGTTGAGAATTATTGTCCGATCAATATCGGGACCTCTTCAGTTGGGTAGGAAATATTCTCGAAGTCCCGTGATATTTTCCGAGTTATCTATAATTTTTATCCAAGGCAATTTTTCCTCGATAGTAATTTATAAATCTTAATTTCTGTCTCATTTAAATATATATATTATATGTAAGTATATGGGATAATTTTGTAAGACCACATAATGAGATTACTATAGTAAAGTTCTGTTGAAAACTGGCGAGCATTTACTTGAATTTAACATCTGTATTTAACATTTATGAAAGCGACTTGATTAAAAATAATTCTTTAAATATTATTTGAGTAAATATATATAATGATATAAATATAATCTTACATTTAAAAATGACAGAAATTGTCTGTGCTATGTAACAATGTGTGCCAATAAATGTATTTATAATAAATTGAATTGTTTAATATTAAATTAATTTGTTGTGATAGCTAGGCTATGCAGCTACATATTTAAAGTTTAGAACCATGGTTAATTAAAAAAAAATAATAATGAATAGTTTTGCATCTATATATATATTTATATATACATAATTTATTATATAACGTTTTATTGTAAATTTATAAGATAAGTTTTGTGTTAGTGAACTTTTTCGTTTTAAAATAACTATTTTTTCGAGTTACTATAGTTATATATTATACTTCCAAATACGATGTTGAACTATATATAAATTATTTAAATATTAAAAAAAGAAAAGAAAACTTTATATTTTGTCATATTTTATTATTAAATTGCAGTATACTAATCCCCTATATTGACAATTATACATGTGATGCTGTTGTTTTGTTTATTGATATAAGTGCTTATTATACATAATTTTGTCTCTCAAATTATACGATCTCATATTTTCAGTCACAGGCAGAAGAAACGTTGAGTATTTCTGGATGGTTTACAATAGTAAGTTAGTAAACAATTTTACAATAATCTTAATTCGGAGAAGCTTGTTTACAGAACGTGCGGTTTTATTTATATTTCTATATTAATTAAAAGTTTGATATAAATCAGTTACTTAATTTGTTTTAAATTTTAAATATTTTAAACTATTTATTTATTTATTTTTATCTACCAATTTTAAGAGATTTTCCTACCTATATACGCCTATACATCTCTCTCTATATATATATACATAACTATCTTTATTACACTATTTTTTATTGAAAACTGTAAAGCATAATTAAATAAAAATAATAAAAATATCAGGAAAACATATACGTTTTACTTTCATTAAAATAAAGTCATTTTGAACCAAAACCGAATTCATATACATTTATTTGTAAATCGTTTTTAGTTAACTTTATATATAATTTCATGCTGCTTATTACATATTTATATTTCTAGTTATACAGATATGTACAGATAGATGTACAAGTATTTAATAAATTCAACAAAAGTACTATTATGTATTGCAAATTTTAAAAAATATTGAGCTATTTGTAATATATGAGTGTTTTTCTAAAAAGTATTTTATAGCTTTATATTTCAGAATACAAGTATAGACCTTAATTTCTGATAAGTCTTTTTTTATGATAAAATTATACTTATTTTGTGAGTAAAGTTTCAAAGGATATGTGTTACCTTCCCATATCTGTTCACATATTCTTAAATTTGATATCCAAGCTTGCGATTAACCAAGCTCGTAAATTAAGCATTGTTATATGCATGCAAAATACAAATGATCTATCCGTTATAACTATACATACTTTTTGATAAGTCTAGATGTATAGGAAATGAATATTTTAGTCCATTAGCGATATCAATCTACAGTCAATACGTGTTGTATCTATATAGGTGATGTTCAATATTCTTGATTGACATTTATAATAAGGGCTTCCGATAATTATTTAATGGAAATTGATAATAATATAAATTACTATCAATAATAGACGCAATTTATAATATGTAGAAAATGACAACGTTTCATTTCACGCCACAATACCACGTCAAAACAAATCAAAATTAAAAATCAGAAAAAAACAGAAATATCGATGAGACTTCAAAATACTGCAATAAAATACTACAATAAACTCAAGATGATTTTTTGGAAAAACAAAAACCAGGATCGAACATTAGTTTGGTCAAGCAAAAATAATGTTTTTTACTATAAAACCACAAATATAAATTTAAAATATTTTAAAAATCCAAAAAATAAAATGTACTCTATATATATAAAACAGGCCTGGAGTGATAAGATGGTAAATCAAACCTGTGGCATTTAAAGGCAACCTACCAAATTCAACAGGTAAAAACATTCAGTCGGACCAACATTATTTCCATAGTTTTTCACTTAAATAATTTAGTTTCCTATGTTTACAATTTCTATTACATTATTAACTAAGTTACCATTTCCACTGTATCTAGACTAATGAAGCATCATTTAGTTTAATAAAAATGGTAAGTTGATCGGGTTTTCATTTTAATTTTCAGGAAATAAATAATTTAGTGTTTTATTAAATTAATATATCCATTTATAAAAAACAAATCGATTTAAAAATAGCACTCTGTACTAATTTAACATTTTCATAGAATGAAACAACGCATTATTTTACACCATATTCAGTCAACCTCGTAGAATTGATTATTTATTAATATAGATTTACATCATGAAAAAAACGGCATGCGAATATTTTCTTGAATTTGCAATTTATTGGATAAGACTGACGAAAATAAGTTACTGGTGTAATATCCACAAATATTTATATAATTCTATATGTATACGTGATATAGTCTTTACGTTTGTAAAATACTATAAATAAATGATCAATAAAGACATATAAATTGTTGTACATATACTAATTAACTAAACACTCACATATCAATAACTTAATTTAAAAATAAAGAGTTTTAATAATTATATATTTTAATTAATAAGTAAGATAAATTATTTTAATTTTGTAATTCATAATATTCCAATATGATGCCCTAAACTTTTTCGATGTTAACATGGAAGTATTTTTTGAAAATTTGGAATATTTAGCATTTTTGGGTTTTTAATAATAATATTATACGGACAGTTAACAAATGTATTTAATAATACCTAATAATGTATTTTTTTAGTTCCAAAATATTATATTCTGATGTCATAAACTATTTTTATATTAAACTTCCGTAATATGTGGAAATATTGCGACCCATTTTGAAAAATGAAGTATTTTAATGTTTATAAATATTATGCAAACAAAACAAAACATATAGTTTAGGACATTAAAAAATAGAATATCATATTAATAAAGTATTATTTTAATTATTTAAGTATATTAATGTACTTTTTATGTTTCAAAACAATATTTTATAATGTTATATCCAATTTTCGATTTAAAGAAATTTTCAAATTAAACGTGCTTTTTGCGTCCATATATTATAAAATTTAAACAAAAGAAACAAACATCAAAAGTATCTAAATATATAAAAGAAGTAATAAATTATTCAAAAGAAACCACATTGTAAAAAAGATTATTATTAGTTTTCTAACAAGCTTTCCTAGATCATAGTCATATAAATAAAATAGGAACGTTGACAAAAGTTTCGAATATATTAAAAGGTAGTTAAAGTCAAATTTTATCTTACATGACTATATATATGGTCTAGCTAGACAAAAATCTCATTAAAGAAAAACATTTACACTGGATTCTTTTTCATTATTTTAAAGATTGACAACTGATTTTTTTATCTCATATTAACAGAACATGTTTTTGACACGAATGCCTGATGACCTTGCTGATGACCACAGCTGCATTAAAGACACCCACACCCAATCGAGTGATGTCTCTAGTTTTGCTCTATTTATAATGAAAATTGCTAGCATTAAATTTCTAACATAGAACCATTAACAAGAGCGCACAATATGAATGAGTTATTCAATAAGTTGAATATTCAAATATAGAAAGAAACAGTAAATAAACGATAAAAAGCAGTACACATACAATTAATGTTCAAATTGAAATTAATTAAAAAAAGAAAATAATAGAAAAACGAGAAGTATGAGTTCTGTCAATTATTTTAACTATTTAGGGAATTTTGACATGTATATTTTAAAAAAATTATTTCTTTTCGAAAAAAATTAAAACTAAAGATGAATAGACGGTTTAGATGACTTAGCCATGCGTGACAACTTTTATTTAGAAAAGAGTTTTGATTTTTTTTCGTCTATTGTATAGGTACTCATTTTTAAATATTTATTTAACGCATTATATTAATATTTCAACTACATGATGTTATATTAAAATAATCATTATCCAGACATATTTTGTATTAAGCTTCTATATCACTGTTTCGTAAATTACAATAATTTCAATCAATAAAATTAATAACCGTAATATCTAATAATCAATTAATTAAATTCTGGAGAATTACGTCAATTTTTCAATATCTTTACATGTTATATATACAGTAACTATTTTCTGCTCAACAACTATTAGAATAATTTTATATGTTGTTTACATAATTTACACGTAAATTGTAAAACAATTGCTAACTAAGTTTAAAGGTTGAACATACTGTATACATGCATAGTAACTACTTTGAAAGCTTTAAATAAAAAAAGTGGGTTGAACTGTTTACAAAATAGATTTCAATTATGTTTTGCTTTTCCCAAAAGAGTAAGTAATATTTTATCTAGGATAAATTCTAATCAATACTGGTTATTCGCCTCGTCTGCACATATAAATTTTAATTAATTTGATAGGTTAGTCAGATATAATCTATTTAATAGGGGGTTCAGTGCTTTGGGAAATTAGTTTATTTAATTATCATCATTTATAGTTCTTCTGATAATATCTTAAAAAATATAACGTTTTTTATTTTGATAACCTTTAACAGCGAAAATGTCTTTGTTAATATTAAGACTAAAATTAAACTAAAAGGAAAAGTATAGAAAAAATTTACTGTTTTTGTCAAGTGTTAAGAGAGAAATAATATTTTTATAAATTGAACTTTTATTTCATTGAAATGGCACCCATAAATACAAATAAAATAGAAAAAAATTAGTACATTATATATTATATTCTAATTAAACTCTAAATAAATATAACAAATATAAGTTATGTGTTAAAGATATAATATTTTATAAACACTATTGAAAATAAAAATTGATGCATTTTTGAAGATGAAATGCAACTTCGAGTTTTAAAAGTTATTAACATAGTAAAATATAATATAAATATTTCAAGAATTATGACAATACTTTTATATTTATATAAATATGTTGAGAATTATCAAAGAAATTTGACTAAACACTAAAGACGAATGAAAATTTATATATATATATTTAATCAATGTATTATTGTAATATTATAATGTTTAAGTGTATACAACTAACATTTTTATTTCAATATTTTAAGTCGACGGAATAATACTAATAAATTTCCCTTTTATTTAATTTATTAAAATTTGTTAAAAAATAATTCGTTTAATATTATTCATGTTCAGGTATGGCGTGACCACAGACTACGCTGGAATAAGACAGTCTACGGCAACGTCTCCCAGGCGACACTCGCCTCGAAGTATCTCTGGCTGCCCGACGTTGGCATGATGAACGGCAAGTCGAGCAACGATTTCGACTTCAGCTCCAACTCCCAGTCACGCCTCACGATCGACAATGAAGGCTACGTGACCTGGCTGCATGGGGTCATCCTACACGTCACCTGCCCCCTGGACGTCCGCTTCTTCCCCTTTGACTTGCAGGTCTGCTACCTCATCCTGACGCCTTGGCAGAGCCACATCCAACACCTGCAGATAAAGCCGGTGCAGCACGGGTCGGCGGTGGATAACTCCTACTTACCCAACTCAAACGTGAGCGAGTGGGAGATCAAGTCGGTCCACTTTCATAGACGACTCTACAAGAGCCAGTCCAACGTCTCCTATCAGTACATCAACATCGCTATCGAGCTTCAACGACAGCCGCTCTACTTTATTGTCCTGGTGCTCATTCCTTTCTCGATGTTGTCATGTCTCGCGTGTCTCATTTTCACTCTGGAGGACACCGGAGACCGACTGTCGGTAGCGCTCTCGCTCGTGCTGAGTATGACAATGTATGTTGTCATTGTATCTTCGAATGCTCCGCGGTCTATGAGAACATTGCCAGTGCTTGGTGAGTGGTTCACCTTTCAGATAATGTCAGATAATGTCAGATAATGTCAGATAATGTCAGATAAGGTCAGATAAGGTCAGATACAGTCAGATAGTAAATATTATGGCATTACAGAATTATATGTTTTTATGTCTTTGTTTAAATAATGACATTTTTTCTCTTTTTGGTGTTATTTGTCATATAGGTTCATCCATTTCAAATGGACATTATGTTGCATATACCAAATACAACACTGACTGGTATAAATGTAATGATAGCCT
>JAUZND010004210.1:0-11825 GCA_034780555.1 Coelogynopora nodosa
CGCGTCAAAGAACACCTCAACAACGATTCCAGCTCGATCTTCAAACACAAACAAACCTGCCAATCCAACTTCAACATTTTCATTCTGGCCAAGGACAACAACCCACTCAATCTCCGCTTTAAAGAAGCCATTTTCATCCAAGAGAGAAAACTAGTTAATAATAGCAAATTCGAATGTAACGAACTTTTGACTTTCATCTTTTAATTAAAAAAAAAATTCTCTACATGAACTTTAATTCTTTTTCGATCCCTATCACTCAGTTCGGTATTGTTTGCATCTTTAATTCATTTTAGTATTATTAATTTATATAATTATTAATTCTATTATATAATTATTATTTTTATCTTCGATCCTTATTACTCAGCTCGGTATTGATTGCATTTTATATCGTTGTTCATTTTAATATTATAATTATATTAAAAGATTACGTAATAGGATTATAGGATTCTGATGTTCTCTTTATATTTATATACCTATCTCTCACTGATATTTTATTCAATTATTCATTTTATTCGTTTATGGAGTGGATCTCCGAAAATTAGTATTATTAAAAAAATTACAGCAACATAGGCTTCTTTCTTTATAATTATATTCCTATTGTTTATTACGTAAAATATATTAATTAATCTATGATTGCGTCATTATCCTTAATTAATTATAATGCAGCATTATCCGTTATACATTAATCGGGCATCGACACATGTTGTTGAGGTTGCGTAAGTGTGCACTGATGCCCGAATAATCGATGAATGTTGCTATTTTGTACATAACATGATTCTAAATATTAACATCGTGCAACAATTTAATTTAAAAAATCAGTTACTTTTTTGAAATACAGCTATTGATTACTGAGTTTGATCAATTAATCTTGATTATTGAATGTTTCGATAAATATATCCTGCAAATATATTAATACAGTGATCAAAACATGAAATGACTCATGTTGTTGCACGAAAAACATACAATTATTAAAAATAGTAACTCGGATATTCTTTTCAGATAATTTAATAATTCGTTCAATAACTATAACATATTTATTGTAGAAATCAGCTATAAAATAGACGAACTTTTTAAATTTTAACACAATATACACAGATTACAAATTATTTAAAATAAATTAACAGTAACTTATACCTATAACAAAATTTCCCAGTTTGTGAATCTTTTTAATAGTTTCATTATTTTTGGCAATTTAGTTGTTTTGTAATTGGTAGACACATTGACTAAATTTAAAATCTTAACAATTTCTTAACGTTCTAAACCTTTCTTAACTATTTCGATAACTTAATTTCTTAAACAATTTTGTAAATTATATAATTGATATATATACAATATGTACAGTACAAGCCGGTCAATTAATATAATTTCGAAATCGATCCATAATTGTCTTAAGGGATACGAGTTCAGCGCATTGCTAATATAATTTTGAAATATATTAAAACAGTCTATATTTATACAGACTTTGAAAAATATTATTGTTGTATTTGGAACAAATTTTTAATATATATATATATATATATATATATATATATACAGAGGTAAACATAACTATAATTTTAAAATTTAACAACAAATGCAAGAACTGATATTTCACTACAATGTTCTAATTTGAATGAATATAGGGGCTATACTAAGTAATATATGTGACCAACGTAAACTGTTACAAAAAAGCTTTTTTACTAACTAATACAATTGAGCCCATTTTTGTTTGTGCAAATTTTAAACTAAATGTGATCAACAGTGTCGTAACTACAACTTCTCCAACAATAAACTAAGATACAAGTTAAGTCGGAAGAGGAAATACAAGAAGAGAACATTAAAAACATGTTTATAAAAGTGCAGTCGGATAAATGTGCAATAAATAACAGTTTTTAAAAATGGTAGAAGTGCTTTTTAAAGTAATGGTATAGGATACATTACAGCGCTGTATAGTATAGTATATTCCTTTAATCCATATACTACTTATTAAGTAGAAATAGCAATAAAACGAACAACGTCCGTTTTAAACATATTCACCGTAGGTATTGGCTTCAGCTATATTGAGAATATGAAATAAAAGATAACTTTTTATTTTAATCAAAACTTGATGGATATTGCATACACTATACATGTCTACAGACTTCTTTTATGTGCAGTACTCATTGATATAAAGAGGGGGAGTATATGGTATTTCGGTGGTAAATCGATGAAGCATGTTTCCAAACTAACTAAAATTGTTTTTTTGCCCTATATATTAAAGTGGCGAGGACTTCTCATTTTGCAGAGTCTCATGTTGCCTCATTTAAAATTGCAAGGTCTTATTCTGCTTAATTTGATTTATCTCGATCTCAATTACCTCCTGTTCCCCTAGATGCTTCATGTTTAGCACGAGACTTTGACATGTAATTTATAATTAATATATACTATATCATTAATCCATTAATAAGCTTTCTAAGGTAAGAATTATCATTGGCAGAGTTTTTAAATATTAAATATAGAAAATAAAGTGTCTTAGTGATGATTAAAAATAGTTTTTAAAATTAAAAAGATAAATGAATTATTGTGGATGCCATTGATATATGAACTGACGTGACATAGTGGCAAACTATATTATATCCATTTTGTCAATTTTACTTTATGCGTTGGACCTATCATTGTTATTAATTTACCTTAAAAATAGTGCGAAGTATAATGAGTGAAATCAGATAACAAGAATTAGGCGTTATTCAATTTATTAGGCGCTGTCACAGTTGTATTAGAAAAATTGATACGAACTCATAGCGAAACAAGTAAGCCATTGTAATGTTTAGAGACCGTGGTATCTGAAAATATAAATATACTTATTGCAGTGCATTACAAACCACTTTTAAAAAATGGATACCATTTATTTTTTAACTTTGATAAGAAGAAAAATATTAAGCTGATTATGTAGGTAATGTGTCAAAATGGTATGCTTATACAATGCCATTTACAGAGGTTGGGTGAGCTGTCTCTGATCTGCATGTCAATGGTTACAATTCTACATTATGTTTGAATAAATATGTTTATAAAAATAATATACAAAGCAATACTTCGATTAGTAAAGAAGTTATTTAGAAAAATTAAAGCGTTTACTCATCAAACATTATCTTTAGGATAACTTTAAGCAACATTATTTTAGGCAAAATTTTAAAAAAATTATTTGAAAAATGACTTGTTATTTTATTATTAAATAGCAATGGATTTAGACAACTGCAATATTATTAATTAAGATAAAGAACACATTTATGATATATCCATTCTCTTTGGAGCCAAGGTCTACAGATCAACTCAAGATCACACCAGCGCCGCAATTAACAACCTCCAACTTCTCTTTCAGCCTGGACGTTGTTGCTCTACATATATACCTCAATACCTGTCAGCGACGCCATTGAAAATGTCACCGCAAGACTAAGTGCTAAACCGAACAGATGCCTCCCATTTAAAATAGAGCATATAACAAAACTACTCCTATATATCATCCTCAAGAACATGTTCTTTGTTTTTGAAGAAAACATATACAGACACCCCATACAGCACTTCCTATGGGTAATAGCATCTCAGGCCTCTTGGCCTTACTAATCATGGGAACACTGGAAAGCAAAGCCCTAAGACTCCACCCAAAACGTCAATGACACATGTATCGTAACTACTAACCTAGATGAACCCAATTCGATTTTCGAAGCCCTCAACAATCAACACAGATGTATTAAATTCAAGATCGAATAGCCCTCGCTAGATAATTCCTTTTCACTGCTAGGCTTTAAATTCCGTATTGACCAACAAGGACCAGTAACTTTGAATTTCTACCAAGAAGACGCAAAAAACCACTTTTCACACATGAAGCGAGAAGATTAAACAGATCTATGCACACATGACGAAGACAAGCAAAAAAATAAGGATACTTTTGAGAACCTCTTACACCGATCACAAAAAAATCCTCGCCACCAGGAATAACAGAATCACCCCCGAGACAACCAACCACGAAACTAGCCTACTTCCACTTTCCATACATCAACGAAAATATTGATCTTAGAATACGCAAGATTTTCAAATCATATACAACCTATAGAGAGTCATTCAACCTACGCAAGGCCCTGCAGAAAAGTAAGGCCTCCACCGATTGGCAATTAGTAAGCTGCAAATTACAAAATCGCCTGTGCCCCAGTAAAAACTGTGTCTACTCTATATCTGCCACCAGGAATACATCGGAAGCAGTATACGCACGCTACACAAACGATATAACGAGCATCTTTCTAACCCCAACTCCTCTATCTACAGACACACAAGGGTTTGCAGTCCTTATTCACTGTCCTTATTCTAGCCAAGGACCACCAAGAAATCAATTTCCGTTTTAAAGAAGCCAATAAAATCGCACAATATTTACTCTCACTCAACAGCAAAGCGGAACGTGAGGACTTTATCTCATTTATTAGATTCACTTTATAACTTTATATCCATTTATTTGATAAATATTCTACCTCAGTTGTATTGATTATTTTTTCTCCGTTATCATAATCCTTTTAATATTATTATTACATAATTTCTTCATGTAATAGACTATTTTGCATATTTCTAATCTGACTTATTTGTTACGTAACGCACACACCTCATTCTTTCTGTATATAGCAAATTTGTTTTCTGATTTATCTCATATGTAAGTCGCATGAATTCGAACCAGAGGTTTGAAAATTTGTGAAATTATGCTTATAATCTACATCAAGTGCTCTTCTTATTTTCTTTTCATTCTCAAAAATGAATTTTACTTTTAATTAACTAATTCGCATTTTCAATTAATAAAATTATAGGCAAATGTTTTATTTGTCAATGATTATTTGCACAACATAGACTGTTCAAGAAATGATAAACGTGACATTCTGTGAAACTTGTTGAAATATTATAAGACTGGAACCATGATCGACATGACATATATTGTATTACAAAGATTAAACATTTTCTTTTCATATTATTTATTTACAGGTATCATTTTTTTTCAATATTCCACTCTCAACTAATTTAGGATTACATGATGAGTTGTGCGAATTTGAGATTGGAAAATACGTTTTAAGCGTTCTAAATAACATGAGCATTTCAAATTACTCTAAAATATAATAAAATTGAATAAATATGAGATACATTTAATTAAATGTAATTAATTGTAATATTGTATATGACAAAACATGTATATAAATGAGTTACTCGTGTGTCACGGTGCGTGCAAACTCTGTTTGATAAATGAACATTGAAATACATTAAAAGAACCAATATTTGTTTTGTGGATATTGTGGCTAGGTTGAAAAACATCAATGAAACTCGTTATTATATAACAAATAATGATATAATATTTAAAATGAATATTATAAACATGAAAGAAAACTACTTTAAATAACCGAATGAATATCAAAATATAATTGAAGGAACACCAAGCATTCATAGTACTAAAAATAATTTCGGATATGCCAGCAAACCTGACTATTCAGTCAGAACAGTGAACGTCTATTAGACATGTCAATATACCATGTTAAGTGTGGTGCCAGTTACGTTATGCCAAATATAACAAAAGTATGTACAACAATTAGTTCTGAATTATAGCTCTACCAAAAAATATGTAAATATAATTAAAAAATAAATTTTACTTTTTGAAATCAACTTTATAACTCAATTTGTGTGTCGTATGATACTGAAGAGTACGAATTACAATTATAAGGTACATTATGAGTGTGTATTCATTACATTTATTTTATACTAACTATTTAACTCAGTTATAATTTCATTTTACTATAATTGATACAAAATTATACAATTTAAAAAAAAATTGATTTTGTTAGATACATTTTGTTCTAACCGATTTTGATATTGTTCACCTCTAGCTCTTGTATAAATTGATATTTTGTAAATAAACTATAATGTTTCAAGTCGAATACGATCAATAGTCAAATTACAATAAATGTGCGATAGGGTTGGGGATCTGGGATTATGTGCTTTCTACAATACAGCTATTTGTGTTCTTACGTCATGTTCTCCCTGAAAATGTGTAAAGTAATATATATATATATTTTAGTATTTGTATTTGTAATTTATTAAATATTAATTAATATACAAGTAAATCAACATTTCAACGTATTTCTTATTTTTATTAAAAAAATGTATTTTGCACATTTCTTCTTCATTGTAAGACATCAAGTATTTTTTTAAGTGGTGCATACATTGTTGTTGTAATTTGTTTAGAATATAAAAAATAAATAGAGATAATGTAAACAATATTTTTTCTATAGTGCTTTGATAGCAGTTATTACGTCCTAATCACTGTTATAATGATAACAATTATCTTATATTTTAAAATAACATATGTCATGTCATGTCATATGATATGATATTATATGTTTATTCTTTATTACCACATAGGTCATATTTGGTAAATTAGATTCGAGTAAGATTTATCGAAATCAATGTGATTATTAGATAGTGTTTATCATGACATGTAATAGTGTCAACAATCAAGTTATTTTTTTAGACTAAATACAACCTTGATAATAAATAGGAATATTGCTATTGTTATACAATTATCATTATGTTATGAAATATCCAGAAATACTAATGACCTCATATCAATTAGTTTTACATTTTGAGGAGCATATGCATGCAAGCTCCATAAACTATTACAAGTTATTTAGATGTCGCATTTTTCATGTCAGAAAAGTGTATTAAAATTTACCAAAACGAATTAAAATTAACTTTTAAGTAATAAAAGAAACTAAACAAATATTTTGTATGACGTATTAACTATATATATATACATATTTAATAAAAAACAGCTTACTCAATTACATATTTAAAAAATGCACAATACAACATTATAGTCCATATATAATATATTTCGCAAAGTGAATATAAATGTATCGCGCATTAATTATATTTAAATGAAAATTATAAAATTCCCCAGCAAATAAACAGCAGGTCGGATAATATTGTTGTTAGAAATTTATCAAAACAATTGTTCGATTAAAACCATGCACCTACCCCGCTGAGATTGAAGGTGATCTTGAAGGAGCCGAGGAACATCCCGGACCATTCGGGATACATGTCTAGTATCTCCTTGAGGTCAGTCAGCGTGATCTTGTTCATGTCAACATAGGATAGAGCGCATACAGTGTAGCACGACTGATTTACCTTCCCCGCCAGAAAGTCGTTGGGATCATCGCCAAATATATCGTCCTTTCCTGCATTAAAAGAGAGAGAGAGAGTGTGTGAAAGAGAGAGAGAGAGAGAGAGAGAGAGAGAGAGAGAGAGAGATAGAGATAGCAACTAAAAGCATAATTTAAAAAAATTGTTTAGTATATATTAGAGATATTTACCAATTTACAAATTTGCAACGGTTTAAACCAGTTGCTCCAAAAATATTTGGTTGTTAACCTCTGATAACAATAATTAATGTATTTGACAACATGAGTGATTGTGTATTTGCGGAGTAACCATCTGTAATAATATTAATAGTATACAATAAGTTATAGTGCATAGGTAAAATATAGTCTACAGTACTAAATATGTTATGTAATCTTTATCAGTAATAAATGACAGAAATACCAGAATTAATAATATATACATTCATTATTTACACGTATATGGACATCATAATAAATTACAAAAATCTATGCAAAGCGTTAACAAAGCAGTAGGACTAAAAGGAATAAAAATAATATATTATATATCAATATAATACGACACGAGTATAAATAATTATCTGTATCTTTTAAGAATGTGTGTAAAATTAGACGATATCTGAACGGTGACAGCAAAAATGTATATTTATATATAAATAGCATGTAAATATATTATTACAAATTATATTTTTTTAGGATAATTGCCAATGAACTAAGTTACTGATATTCACCTTATAATGTTATAATATACATTAATCGTTGTATCGCCCATTGGCTACAACCTGTTAGACTACTGCTATCAAATAAATATTTTGTGTCAAAATATTTTATTTCAACAAGATTTCTTAACATTTAAATTAACACGTAAAATTGACGAGTGTTTTTAGATATGCGAAGCACATTGAAAAACACGGAACATTTAATGCCAAATGAAAATTACCTTCAATTTTTTACTATCTATGAAATGGTATCAAATTTAAACACGGAATGTATTTCTAAAGCGTTACCATAGAGCAGTAAAGAGAACGCTTTTCTATCAAACCACACAATGGCTTCATAAAAATAGCATAATATCACAAACCATCAACAATAGGCTACCTGTTTTCCTTACCGCTAAATCACATCACCCTGATAAAATAAAAAATAATGCTGTAACTAATGTCCAAATAAGATATATAATACGGAAGATAACTTCCAAAAAGCAAGCAATCAACTTAAAGATACATTGTATACTGTTACAAAATTGGTACTTAAAAAAACCAGAATTGAGATTCAAGAACATTTACCAATACCTTATTTATCAGTTTAAAAATAACAAAACAAAACAACTCAAACTATACCTATACCACTTAATTGTTTTCTTAAGCAACATAGTCTATCCATAATCTTGAGTGAAGTTGATGGACACTGTTTGTTATATTCCATCTCATCGATACTGCTCATCTATACCACATACACAAATATCAAATTAACATGGAAGAAAATATTAACATGAAACAACAGTTTATTTTTGTCTAATGTTTAAATATATCTATTTACATTTTAGAATAAAAAAAACAATCAAACAATCATCACTTGCATACCATCTTCTTCTACAAGCAAGCCAACTATATTGAAAAATATAGGTGAACATAAGGATTCCATTTATTCAAAATTTAGACATAATCCAACACATTCTTTTACATCAAAACTTGAAAATAGTTGTATCCTAAAAATTCCATACATTAATGCCCAACACTCGCAAGAAGTTAAACAAATTCTTCGACAAAGTCAACTTCATGTCCCTTCTATTTTTATATTGTACATCAGGAGCCAAACTACATGACCAATTAATATCCTCAAGTTTACAGCCACCTATTGTACATGGACACCTTGTCAAGTCAAACATTAATTTAATTATTGAGTGATGAACCTTAACATCCAATATATTTAGACAATGTCATTTTTTTAGAATATTCTTTATATTAATTAATTTTTAGAAATTTATTATTTTATATTATCTATATATCACAAAATTGAAATATATTTCATACATTTAAATTGCATTATAATATGTAATACTATATGATACAGATGTTATAGAATTAAAATTGTAGTAAGTAATTTTAATTATTATACACGGCATGCTCATTAATGATTTTTGATTATATGAATACGATGTAAAGTCGAAAATTTGTTAAATAATACGGAAGCTAATATCAAAACCAATATTTTCTTTTTGATACAATAAAGTTTCAAACTACCCACACATATAAAATTAAAAGTCAACAATATTTTTGAATCGCAGGGGTTATATATAGATTAATTAGAATCAAGTTTTATTATAATCAGATGTTAAATTAAAGTTGTCAAAATAGACTGTTTTAGAATAGTTTAGTTCCATATGCATAGAAATATTGTTACATTTACATATTACTTGTTATAAAATCACAAGTAGAATATGAATGTAAATCGAATAATTATTTCTTCCTCTGATTATTGATTATTCCCGGCTAAAAATTCAGTCCATTGATAATTATAGGAAAGATTGATACTGGTTATCTAGGTGTATTGAGGCTATACTTTAAATCTATTGATTTACAGGGATTATAGATAAATTATAATCATTAATAACCACACTTGTTAAATATAAGTTGTAAAAATTGTTTGTTTTAGAAAAATAGCCTTCCAATTACTCTTTGCTAACACTTTAGTGATACTTTCCGCTTTTGAATTTGATACTATTTTGTAGAGCGTAAAGATTTGATAGTAATGAGTCTTTTTTTCGGGTCCAGGTGGTGTCGAATGCTTCGTGTTTTTAAGTGTGCTTCGGCTACCTGTAAAATGAAATGTAATCGCCTTTTTATACAAATTATAGCCGAATATGACACTCTGATTGCAATCGGATTTAAACACTTTTGTTGCCATTTTGTTCGACTGAAATAAAAATTACCCCTGATGTTCTAAATATTAGGGCGTTCAGATGATATTTTATACTACAAAATCAAATTCGGCGCAATTGCATAATATTTACTCTAAACTCTACAAGAAAGAAGGAGCCACTTTCTCTTTTTCATACTACATATAATATATTGGCAAGTCACCCCTGCTAACTCTTACCCACTATTGCCATAATGACAGACTTGCGATGGTCCTCACTGCAACACTGTGAAATCTCGATGGATCCTCTGGCAATAAAGAATATCGCATCGAGAATGTCACCCGGGTGAACCAACGTGTCCCCAGGTGGAACATGGGTGGTTCGAAACTTCATTGAGAAAGCGCGCAAGCAACCTGGGTATTGGAGCAGATTAACAGCTGAGGAAAATGACTTTTTTTATATGTTAAAAATCTATTTAAAATATCAAAAAAAAGTTCGTGCATTATAAAATGGAACTTATAAGATATTTTTAGTGCGGTTATTTTGTTTATATATAGTCTGAAGTTCCAAAACCTTAGCAAAATTGTTCATTTAAAAAAATACATTTTAACCATATATTATTTCTCTATGAAAAACAGACTTTTCATATCATTTACAATAGAAATATAAAGTATAAGGAAAGTATTCTGCAGCTTTATTTTAGTTATAGTACGTATTTTATGCAAAATTGTATTACCAGAAAAAAAATTGAAATATCAAAATTGGCCTTATAATATGAGCTTTGGTATACATATAATATATAATATATGTAAAGTATCATTAGTTTTACCTGGACTTGCTCCTCTAAACGCAGAGCAACTATTTAGCAAATTTCGATTCATATGAAGGCAAATATCAGCTTGCAGACAGTCCGGAAATCCTTTCAACACCTGCAACACAAAAATAGAAATAGAAACATATTTAACTAATTCCGAAAGAGTTATAGTATGTCATAACATATAAAACTTTTCAAAATACATTTTAGTTATGGTGCTAAAGTTGTAAAATAACAAATAAAAATATAGCCATAGCGTTTTGCATATATATATATATATATTGATCTGTGACTTATGTCATTCATTTCGTAATATCTAACGTTTCATTTTAGGACATGTTATATTATATTATTATACAATAAAAACAAATTTACAAACTTATCCTATGATAACACAGCTCATTACAAACATATTGTGTGAAATTAAACAAACAAACTTAGTTTAGTATGATTATGTTACAAAGTTTTTTTATTTTATTAAATTAAGTATTCAAAAAATGTTAAAAAAATAGGATCAAAGATAATAGACTACATTCCTTTATTTCTATATACAGTATATGTATGTGAAAACAAATAATAAATAATAATACACTTTTAAAAATTTAATAAAACTGTCAGCTCTGCGCAATGAATATTTACTTCATAAATTTAAGGTAATATTTAAAACTGTGTAGAATTTCTATTTATTTCACTAGTACCCGCACGCGCAGTGATCAAGTTACCCGTTTCGTGCTGTCACTATATTACCAATACATTCACATTTTCTGCCATTTCCATAAAAAAAATTCTATTTATTAAAATTGTATATATTTCCCGCAAGAATCCAACATTTGCTTTGTCATCTCTCATATTCTGTCATTTCCTGCAAGACTCTTTCTTACATCCCACAATGTCCCGCAAAATCGAATCAAATTGATCCAGATCACACGGGATACTGTTCAACAGGACAGTTCAACTATATAGTGAAGCAGTAGTATGGAACATCTCTTTCTGC
>JAUZND010004211.1:0-11825 GCA_034780555.1 Coelogynopora nodosa
TGTGTTAATATTTTTAAATTGAAGTGGCTCACAATGAGCCACTTGTGGCTTACTATGAGCCACTTCATTTTGCAGTGCAATGGCAATGGTGTCCTTTACAGGTGTATTATTATTTTATATATCTAAATATATATCTATGACTACAATTGTATTTTTATTTTATGTCTAAATTATGTGGTTGAAGGTAAATAAATGCCCTTATAATAATAGTGTAAATGCCCTTTTAGAAAATATTGCTTCTCTGGACCTGAACCTGGTAATAATATCTGTCTCAGACTCAGAGTCAGGTGTGCCCTTTTTAAAATATGAACCCAGTTTGGAAAATTCTGCCAACAGATATGGGTAGCAAAACCGAACATTACACAGCACACACCTTAAGTTCTGTGTGGTGTAAATAATATTATAATATTTAAAGATTTAAATATATATAATGATATATAAGTATAGACAAAACGTATGGTATGAAAAAAACAATAAAGTGCTTATGTTGTCATAATTTAGTACTACTTAGAAAATTACAAATATTTGTAGTTCATTGAAATACTGCATGCAAATTTTATTCAATTAAGTAACTTCTATCACACTTTCCGCGTAACGTCAATAATAAACCAATTATTTGTTAAAAATTGCGTTCTTCAAATTCCAATAAAAACAGTCAATACCACGCATTTAACTCACCAATGGTCGCAATAAAAGTTGTATTAAAAGCATCATCCGAAAATCTAAATAGCAGACTGGTTTTTCCTACTCCAGAATCACAGATTAATAATAATTTAAATAAATAATCATACGATTTTGCCATTGTATAACTTTTTTTTAGTAATAAAATTCACCGCACAAAAAGCGTTTACAGAGCATCAAAACAAAACTTTTTGTAAAATGTCAAATTATTTTATTAGAAAATATTTTTGCGTATGCACAATCAAAGAATTGCCTAAATTATTATTCAGTGGACTAAATTTACATTCAAAATAAATAATAATATTAACATTACGTTGCTATACTACGCAGTATATTGTTATATGAGCACTATTTCTGCAAATCAATAACAAAATATTTTAGTTATATTTTTATAAATGCTATATAAAACTATATGTATATGTACATAATGAATATTTTATATCTGCGACAAAAAAACATATTTTAAAATACCAGTTCTATATGTTTGAGTGATTATATATTGTTAGTGAAGCAATGATGGTATTCAATTTTAAAAGTATTTTATTTTTAAATTCTTCTATTTGAATTGCAATCATATAATTTATATATTGTTTTGTTTTGTCCGTTTTATTTGTATCATGTTCATGTACGAAGCCACAATATTAAATTATGAAAAATTGTATTTTAGTTGTAACATATACTGCTAAAATATTTACATTTTGTCATACTAGTCATTTTGTTGTAATATTCATATATTTCCTATATTTTTCCCCAAAAAGGCATTTTAATTAAACTGATTTTGGCTAATAAAATAGAAGTAGGAGATAATTCCTCTTTTTTATCAACCCCCCTACCTCCCATATACCTCCCGACCATATAATAGCACGCGTTATAGCTTCCTTCTAATATTTTACCCCCACTCTAGAACGGGTTTGAGAGACAAAAATCAAGCAATAAAGCAACATATTGTTTAATCTTGAAAATTTGAAAAAATGTATAAGAATGGTCCTATATTTTTTGATAATACTAATTTAATTATTTTACATTACAATAAAGTTACCATTTATTTATGTCTGTGCGTCATTTATTCATTGGCATGTACAAAAATTGTATATATTTCCATAACAATTGAATGTGTGGAAAACAGATTTAAAATCATTGTTTACGTAATATATATACAATAAGTACAACTCAAATTAACAAAAATTAACTATAAGTTAGTAAGTTTATTCAGAATTGTAAAGATAATTTCAGTCAATATTTGTCATGATATTAGAAAAGATTTATGCCTGTAATAATCAGCAATAACAAATGTTGACCAAAAAATGAGGTTAACAACTTTTATGATCACTTGTGCAAAATGAAAAAAGGGAGTTAAGCCCGATGTTTTGAGCTTTTACCATGAACCGTTACATTCGTTCATTCTCCACTCAACTTATTAATTCAGAAAACTTTATTGTTCTGTCTAATAGAGCTGTCTGAAAAAAGAGTTGTTTACAATTTAGAATTTCATTTTAAACATAATATATGTATGGTCCATCAAATATGGTACAGGGTAGCAAAAGTTAGCCCATAAAGTAAATGGAGTTGACAACCTCTTCATTGATAATACTCAGATAAAAATAGTTACTAAATTTTTTTTGAGGTATAAGTAAATGAATATTACACATTTAATAGACATATAAAGAAAATTCCCATAAATCTATATTGCAAGAGATTTGAGAAGATTGTTTTGGGATTAAGCCTATTAAATATAAGATATTTAAATCCAAACTATTATTTACAATTTACAATTTACAACCTTATTTCAGCATTAAATAAACAAAATATAAAGCATATAATGTAGACAAATAACATTATTCTTTCATAAGAAATTTTGTTTGTGACAAGGCCGAATCTAGTAGAGAGTTGTTAACAATTTCAAAATACATTTAAAACTTGATCCAGGGCCAACAAGTGGGCCCAAATACATGTTTTTGACTACACCTTAATTGATAATGCTCGGATTGGAAATTATAAACTTATAGTTTTGTAGTATAAGTAAATGAATATCACCAACTAAATGAACACAAAGAAAATTACAAATAAGTCTATGTTGCAAGAGATTAACGAATACCTTTCTGTGATTAAGGCTATATTTTTGAACGTGTATAATATACGCGAGCTATCCTTTAATATTCTACACTTTACTACCTTATTTCACAATTTAATTAACTAAAGAGAAAGTATGTTTATTGTATATACTGTAGAAATATGTCAGTTTCAGCTTTTATAGTGAACGGTGGTCTCTGTTCTCCACTAAATTATTTCATAACGTGTACATGTTTTGAATTACGAGATATTACGATGCTTTTGAAAGTAACACCGCAAGAGACCATTAAGAAAATTTAAATAAAAGAACGTTAAACATTTTTTTTGTACGAAATGACAAATAAAAAATACATACAATTAAATGTTCTTCAAATTGATGCTTTTTGTGTCCAAATTGTATGACAAAAACCTATTTTTAACATATTAATAATATGATACTAGAGTGTATACGTATAATGTATAAGAAAACGTGAACATATTTCACATCACTCAAATGATAGACAATATAAATTATTAGAAAACACACTCACATTTATTTAAATGTTTTTAGTACATAAATAAATTAGGTAACAATTCAATTAAATGAAAAATCAAATGGTTTCAGCACAATGTAAACTTGAGTATCTTTGATATATTTGGTATTTGGGTTTATAGTACCTTTGATATAAATATTATATATGAAATATGGACAAAGTATAGTAGACCTTTAAATTTATGTAGTTTTATTGAATATTCATATAATATACGTTTAATTTTAATTTTTATTTAATTAATACGACATAAAATATATAATATGATCCAAAATATATAAACACTAAATACAACCAACTAGACAATTGATAAAGATAACAGGCTGTCCATTGAAGTTTTAAATATGAAGAATAATTGTCCCACATGTAACAGATCGTTTGCGTGAACTCATATAACATGTACAACATGTTCAGTTTAGCACAAAGGGGCTTACTTCAAACAAGGATTTATTGTTATCGTCGGTTCTTATAATATTTTACTTAAAAGAGCTTTCACTAACTGCGTAAATATTCCTCTAAAAATCTTCAAAAAATTTTAGACGCATATAATACCGATGAAAGAAATTCCCAAAGTTGCCATATTACAAGGATATCAATTAACACTGTATATTAAACAAGAAAATAAATTAAATAATTCATTGACAAACGCGAAAGCAATATAATGCAGAGAAGGAAACATCAGTACAATTGATAATGGATACGAGGCGAAAGATGATGCATCGTAGCTTCTAACTACAATTCTGCAGGAATAAAGAAAACCCTACAGGAGTAATGGACCTCGAAAAAGTAGTACAAAAGTAGTATTTCATTATCAAAATAAAATAAAGAAATATTACAGTGATTATTTTTATTTATATGAAAAAAGAATATGTAATGAACGAATTCAAGAAGAGGTAAACCATTCTCCATTCTCGATACAAGAGTATCGAGAGTATTAAACAAGATTGCATAATGCTTTGAAGTCAAGTTATAAATCACTTTGTGATGTTGGTAATGATGATTTAGACTAATTTATTGTTCAGATTTGTTCACAATAATTAACGACTATATTAAACGTTGTGATTTTCTATACGTGGGTAGTCCTTGAGAATAATCATTCACATTGACCGATTTAAGTTTAAGAAGTGGGGTGGGAACCCCAGAATATATATTTCATATATATATTTCATATACATATTTCATATGCATATATTTCCGATATTACTTATACATATGACATACATTCTATTTCTGATAACCTTCATGGATCTATATTTTTTCGTAAACTATAGATAAATAGTATATGTAATATGTTTTGACATTTTGTATAAATCGAGTGTTTGTTATTAAATGGAATTTTCTTAAAGCGATAGAGTAAGTATGATTTACTTGTTTCAGTAAGATTTACTGTTATACTAAAGCTGATGTGCCAGCCCTTCTTAAGACAAAATGCGTGGCAGCGATATAGCTTGACGTTGAAAAATTGATACACCATATATTATGACCATATTACTAAGGAAACATAAGTTTATCGCTCAATGAACTGTCTTCCCAAACTCATTGAATGCGGGGTTCAAAGACCATACTGATGATGATAAAGCCCTCTCCCAATACTGGCTCATCAGGAATGTACTTTACGCTGTCATTCCACCATCACTTCGCCATCGTGTCCTTCATCATGTTCACGCAGTTTACCAAGGAATTTCCGCAATAGAACAACACTCGCATGGTGGTCTATTGGGCAGGTATGACTAAAGACATAAGCAAAATATGACATACCTGAGATGTATGTAATCATAATGCTCCATCCAAACCTGCAACACGTCATATCCCATCTCCAACGTCCTCAACCAACATCTTTTGAGACCATCTTTGCTGACTTCTTTGACTATGGTGGGAAATATTATCTAGTCATCGGATACCGTCTTTCTGGTTGGATAAAAATGTTCTTGTTCAAAACCGGAAAAAATATGTTTGGCGCCTCTGGTATATCATATATCATCTTCATAGTTTTTTAAAAATTTATTATTAACATTTCCCCAGCAGAATTATCAAGTGATGGTTTTCCCTAATTCTCATCTGGTTGCACTCAAAACTACCTTCAATGATGGGTTGTAAGTTATCGGATATCATCCGCTTATTTAACGCAATCCAATGGAAGAGCCAAAGTTTCAGTCAAGACAGCAACACGTCTTCTAATGACTCATATAGGACTCTGCGAGATGCATTTACCTTGTGAATCGACTGGAGACATCCACTCTGACGCCAAGTATGGTCATCAAAGGTGGATGCTCTTCGCACAAGAATCGTCCAAACAACCGAGACATTGAGGGAACATTCATGTCCACTCTACCCATTGGCAACCGGTGATAGAGTTTTTTCACAAAATCAATATGGTGCTGGTCCTGGGAATTGGGATCGGTTAAGTAGTGTGATAGAATAGCTAGGTCACGATGGCTCTGAATAGTTCACCCGCAGGAATTGCCGATTATTGCGAGTATCTGCCCAATACATATTTACCACCAGTCCTACAAAGACTTCAATAAAGTTCTCCACTCACAAGTATTTCACGACAATTCCAAATAACTACACCGCCGAACATGGAGACTGCTACAGCCTTTCCACCACTTCGCCTACGTCACAGCTTAGAATCCAAACTACCTCCCAGTCCTCTTACTAATGTATACAAAATACTTGAAACACCATGATACGCCCCCCACCAATTTCATACTAGGAGCTGATGCTTCAACCCTTAAAACAAGTTCATCGTCAATTCCTGTGGAGGCTCGACAAACTTCTCCCTCAAAAAACAAGGTTTTAACTAGGAAGCTTTCCTATTTTTGAGGAGGAATCTTTTTGTGGGTGAACAAATGAGTCCTCCTAGCCTATATACTTCTGTTTGTGTATCATTTCACTGAGGAGGATGTAACATTAACATATGTCCTTGACATTATAATATTATTTTACATTTTATTGGTATGCTTACATGATCATTATTTTACTACGTCGGATCAGTATTTACTACCTTATTTCATGTTCGTTACATTTTCTATCTATCAATCATTTACATATATATGTACATACTGTTCTCCCATATATGCTATACTATATCTATTATTATATACTGTAATACTGTTAGACATTCATACATAACTATACACATTACATACAGTATATGTTCTATTACTTCTTTGACGTTTATGTCTATTTTATATTTTTCAGATTTGGTTTCTTCATTGTTGAAATAAACACATTTCTGTAACCCGCAACAAAGATTTTTTCTCTAATAGCATCCAGTAGATACAAAAGTGAGTTAATAAATTTGTGGCAATAGCTGGAATCAAAATTAAATTTTACTTTAATAGCGTATACGTATTTATACTATTTCTGGCTTCGAATTGGGGTTGGGGAGTGGGTTTGGGGTGATTCAGAGTCTACATAACTTTTACTACCTAAATAGTATATATTTTGTGAAATATTTTGCTATATTTGTCATAAATATTTTAAAAATAATTTACCAGTATATTCAATTATAACATTTTCCACAGAAAATTTTTTTCAAAAAATAAATGCACACCAGTCCAATATGAACACTTTTCCTGGTATCTGATACAACCTATTCAATATTTCCGTTTTAAAAACTTCAATCCAAGTAAAGGTTTTTTAAATAAAAAATGTAATATTTTTCTTATGTATATATGTATATTGCCTTGATTTTGTTTGTGTTGATAAATTTATTGGCGTTAATATCATTAACATTCTTTGTAAATATACATAATTACAATATTCATTGATTGTTTAATTAATAGTTTGTTTAAAAACTGGTTTATAATACCTAAATAAAGATATTTTTCTGGAATTCCTTAGGTGGTCTTAAACTTACATTAAGTTACAGGCTGTATAACCAAGCAATATATTGATATCAATTTTTTTCAAACAAGCATGATTGTGCGTAACTATTATATGTAAAAGGTTGCACACAATTGTTCATGCTTTTTAAAAGTCTCAAGAAGTCTTTAAGTAATTATAAAGAAGTCTCAACCACAATATTTGTTGTGTTAAAATTAACAATATCGAAGAAATCTTAACTACTTTAGAGGAAGAATACGAATCTGAGCAACTTTTAGAGCTAGGAATACATGACCGCTTGAGATTACAATCTTGAACTTTTTTTGAAATTGACGAATGCAATGACTAATTTTCTGTTTAAATAATACGTACCATTTTTGAATGAAAATAATATACATCTAATCATATACAGGCAGTTTTAAACGAACGTTACGTTTTAAAAAAATTCAAACGCACACTTTCAACTTATCAACTTGTCACACCATTACAGAACAATCTCCCTTCCTAAAATGCATTTTTTTCAAAAATATGTTAAAATTTGCATTCTATCGTAAATCCTTTTGTTATACATTTATATTATTAGTGAGTAGCGAAAATATTTACAATTAATAACAATTATAAAACTACTTTACAAAATACTTAAAGAACCATTTAATACAGAATTTAAAAATAGAATATTCTGTAGAAATATAGATAAATGCAAAAAAATGGTTACATTTTGAATTAATTCTATTTGATATTTAGGGAAGAATTAATATAACGTATCAGTACACCTAGTAATATATGTGACAATGTACACCTCTCACCCTGTAAATAATGCATTGTCATGATTCTACAAACTTCGTATCCCCTTTCACATCTAAAATCCTTTTAAGACACTAACTTTATGTCGCCCGTTTAGTTTACATAAATTTGTGTAAAGCATTTTTCTATAATGTCTATAAATATATTTTATATAATATAATTATTATTAAATAGACTATAATATGGTATATATTTTACCATCACAGCAGATTAATGCGTTACTTAGGGGGTGTTTTAAATTAATGTTTCGTTTAAATTGGGAGGTAGGGTTTGCCGAATCGTGACGATACGCGACACAGTGAGAGTGAGGTGTAGCATCAATTTGGCGTGATATATGTTTCGATCCACTTCATTTAAGTAAATGTCATATTTAATACCATATTATTTGATTAATGTAAATATATGATACGCATTCATCATTAGTTATCAAAAACGTAAACGATTTAATTTCTTATTTTTTTAATAATTATTTATTATTCTGTTATATTCACTATCAGATAATGCATATATATATATATATATATATATATATATATATATTTTGATTGAGTATTGAACATAATTATAAAACTATGCATTTTTGATGTGAGAGTAGCGTGACATTTTTTTAGTAGGGTTCAATTCCGTCGCATAATGATGTGTGTCAAGGAAAGGATGAAGTGTTAAACATATTTATTTTTTATTGAAGTCGTTTTATGATAGCCTGATATAATTGTAGCTTATTTGAGAAATAATGTCATAATTTTGTTTTCATACAACAACTAATAAATTAATTCATTTTTGGCGTGGCATCGTCATTAATTTATTTGCTCTATATTTAAAAAAGTCAAAATAAAATTTACCGAAATATATTTTAATCTCAAAAAGGAAGGGATAATAATTTCTAAACAATTTATCGAATTATGAATTACATATTCAATTGATTATTTTTTGTGCAGTTATTAACTTGATAATATCGTAAAATAAGCAAACTGACTAAAAATAATATTTTTAATAAAATTGTTAAGTTAGAATTTGTTATTTATTTAATCTTTTCCTTGCACCCTTTTAAATATACTTTTTAAGTTAACCTGCCATACGCTGTGTTTCATCGCAATGTATTGTTATTTAAATGTGTTTGTTTTCCTTATAGTTTCATTATTATTGTATATAGTTTCTGGTACAGAATTTACATTTGAACTTCCTGATCGAGAAACACAATGTTTTCATGAAGCACTTGAAAAAGGGGTTAAAAATGTTATTGAATTCCAGGTAAGACATTACATTTTTAAAATTTTTATTCAATAAATGTGTACTTTTTATTGTTAATAATTTTTTTTATATTTGCAGTTCAAATATTTTTTGTAGAACAAATATGATAAGCAGTTTAGATATCTGTAAATTATTATAGCTGTAAAAAGGGCTTACCTTTTTATAGTATACTAAAACTAACTAGCAAATACACTGCAAAAAAGGTCTAAACATCAGACAATTTTGTATAATGCTTAGTGGTATCAAAGAATCTATCATTAGATGCATCTAATGCTTTGTTAGACATCTGACTGTAGTGTTAAACATCATCATCTGACCATTAGACAATATCAACTGATGCTCAGACTATATCATCTAATTGAGCATATAAACTTCCACACTATTTTGACTTCATATTATTCTTCATTATGATATTAAACCAGATAATTAAACTACATGTATTTACATTCCAGGGGTGTTGGAAGGGTAGTTGCAGGGCATGGCTATGACTCCAATATTTGTATTACTTTATATTTTATTTAATACTTATATTATTATTGTTATTAAAAATTTTTTTAATTGTTTATAAAACATGCAGATGTAATTAATAGTAGGATTACTTTCTTGTTGTTGTCATTTTAGTCTGTTTACACCAAACTGTATTAATTCATATCATGATTTATTTTTAATATTATTATTAAGTTTTTTATGTCATTAATAGGTATTTTTTAGGAAATTATTCTTGTTTTACTCAGTTTCATTTATTACATTTTTTTCATTACTTAAAAGTGTATTAACTTCCAATGCTCCTGCAGCATGGTATATAATGTATACATATATTTACTATAATACTTTAAACTAATGCTTTAAATACTGTTGTACACAAGCATATACCATATCATGCCATTTAAACAAACAAACTTTTTAAGTTTGATCAACATGTACCTTTTTTAGGGTTATTTGTATTTACCGAACTAACCAGAAAACCCAAACTAGCTGGAACTTTTTTATTACTGAAGATAAACTCCAAACCACCTGGAATATTAAAGATATCACGTTCACAATCATCTATGTAAAAAATATAAACCACATATATCTTTTTAAACCAGATAAATTGTTAGTTATATATACCTATTTCTATTTAAAAATACCATTTTAAAAACCCAAACTAGTGGGAACTTTTTTATTACTGAAAATAAACTCCGAACCACCTGGAATATTAAAGATATCATGTTCATGATCATATATGCAAAAAAATTAACCATAAATATCTTTTTAAACCAGAGATATCATTAGTTATATACCTATTTCTATTGAAAATTACCATTTTAAAAAGCCAAACTAGCTGGAACTTTTTTATTACTTACATCTTTAAAAAGATATCTATGGTTGATTTTTTGCATGATCATGAACATGATATCTTTAATATTCCAGGTGGTTCGGGGTTAATCATCAGTAATAATAAAGTTCCAGCTAGTTTGGGTTTTTGAAATGATAATTTTCAATAGAAATAAGTATATAACTAACAATTTCTCTGGTTTAAAATGTTATCTATGGTTGATATTTTGCATAGATAATCGTGAACATGATATCTTTAATATTCCAGGTGGTTTGGAGTTTATCTTCATTAATAAAAAAGTTCCAGCTAGTTTGGGTTTTCTGGCTAGTTAGGGAAATACAAATTACCTTTTTTAGGCTGCAGAAGTATAACACTACATGTGTAATAGAGACATTTCATTGTATATGTGGCTGCCCATGAAAATCAATGTTAACAATGAAAGTTTATATATTAATATCATGCATGTTATTTTAAATATGTAGTGAAACATACTTATATTCAGACTTTTATGTTATAGTATAAAAATAAATCGACTATTTTATATTTATAATGAATATTATATATATTTACTTTTTACTTGACTTGAAAAACAATAAAATCAACACCAGCATTATTTGGATGTTAACTAAACCACCTTAACATTGAGGAAGGCTCTCTGCTCTTACTTAATTGAACTAAAACAAATCTAATTAATTAATAAAAATGCTACATAAATTCAAAGAATATGACAGAAATAAAAGCAAAAATATTGACAGATGCCATATACATTTGTACATATTATTATTAACTCATAAAATAAGAATATATAAGAAAATTTACAATTACATTTATGCAATATATTTTTGTAATGTTAGTAAAAGGCTGATTTAAAAATATTTGGTTTTATTTGAATATGATTAACAATTGTTAGTTGCACTATTTGTCTTAATTAGCACTTGGAATTTTATTCAAATTTGAGGCTGAATGTGCAGTTGAATCAGTAGTTGAATAAAAAGTTCATTTAGAAATAATTTTTTATTTGAATATGATTAAAAATTGTTAGTTCTATTTGTCTTAATTAGCACTTGAAATTTTATCTGAATCTCTGGTTGAATCGGCAGTAAAGGTTATATACATAATATTTTATGAATCATTATTTAAAAAGTGAATATCAAATTATTATCCACTGCAAAATGAAATGGCTCATTATGAGCCACTTAAATTTGAAACATACAACACATTATCATATAAGTGGCTCAATATGATCCATTGTATGAGCAACATCATACAGGGTTGCCACTCAGTCGGGAATTCTTGAAAAGGTCGGGAATTTCGAAATCTTGATTCCCGACCGGGAAAAGGTC
>JAUZND010004212.1:0-11824 GCA_034780555.1 Coelogynopora nodosa
TATTGTATATTATTATATTATATATTACTATATATGTATTATTGTTCAGCTCCGTATTCATTTCTATATTGCAAATTTATATTAAATCCTGTAAATCTGTGCATCAACTAAATAGATATCACTATGGAAATAATTGTGTTTTTTTATATATATTATTGTATATTATTATATTATATATTACTATATATGTATTATTGTTCAGCTCCGTATTCATTTCTATATTGCAAATTTATATTAAATCCTGTAAATCTGTGCATCAACTAAATAGATATCACTATGGAAATAATTGTGTTTTTTTATATATATTATTGTATATTATTATATTATATATTACTATATATGTATTATTGTTCAGCTCCGTATTCATTTCTATATTGCAAATTGATATAAAATCATGTAAATCTGTGCATCAACTAAATAGATATCACTATGGAAATAATTGTGTTTTTATATAGTGTTACGCACCAACGTTCCATTTATGGAACATATCAATTTACTAAAAACTAATAATTGTACTGTTATGAAATTTGCAACATTTCTAATCCAGACATACACTAGTTGATTAAAAAGTAAAAAACATAAAAAAATATTTGAGATTTTAGAGCCGTGTGTAAATGGTTAATGTAGAAATGATTTAGACTTAGTTAGTTAAAATATTTATAATTATTTTATTAATTTTGTCACTAAAACATCATAACAGAGTAGAACAAAATGTAACAGTTCACATTTTTTAATTAAACCTATTACATCTATTTTCAAAAATTATGTATAAATTGTCATTATTATTAATATAGGATTAATTATAGTTATAACTTATGAATGATAATTGTAAATATAAATTAAACAGCTTTACACAAAAGAACAATCATGCAAATGTTATAATAATTTTTTAAATAATGTTTAATATGCAATAAGTGAAAATCCAAACAATTCAAAGAACCTTTAATTTCAATAGACCAATATTGATAGTTCATGTTTACTATTTTTTTACATTAAATGTATGTGTTGAGCATCTCAGCACATAAGAGTTCAGATTATGTGTCGAGAATGACTCTCAATAAATAAATAATTTTTTGTGTCGAGAATGACTCTTAATAAATAAATTATTTTTGATGGATTGAGAATGACTCTTGATCAATAAAAAAAATGCAGCCAAAGGCAAATAATGCAAATAATTAGAATTGTAATATACTAAATCAAGCAGAACATATATGTTTCCATCTTGATAAAGATACAAACATTCTCAGAGTTTCTTTCTAGATTAAAATATAGGTAAATGGTAAGTGGACATCTTTATAGCTTTCATAATCAAATAATATCATGCATTAAATATATATATATAATTATTTGAGAGCGGTATCCAATCAGCTTTTAATTAATAAAATTAATTTAGTTAAAAAAATAGTAACATAGTTATCAACTAAATATAGATACTGATATACTGACACATAATATACATGCATTCAGAGATTGTAGTAAAGAGTGCCTGATAATCTGTTCCTGATTATCATGCACTGCCTGACAATCAGCTGCTGTTATAGGATCACCTGATTTTCATAATATATTTCATACATCAATTAATATTGTCAATGAAAATTACATTGAAGATTTTTTATAACTTTCATAAAAGTTCTTTAAATATTTATTAATAAATCATTTTTCCATGTATTAATTTGGAAAGCCATATTAATTGCAAGTGTGTTATTTATGTAAACTAATCTGAAATTTATCTCCTTTTACCAACAGGGATGTGGAATGGATGTATAAAATGATGTAATAATTGACCAGTGGTATTCCTTCTTTGTTATTCCTATCTCCTAATAAAATTTAGTACCAATTTATATTTTTTTGATTAAATGCTCTGTATATCTTGGGACCACATTGGTCCCTCAATACTGGTAGCATGCCATGTATCTTGGGACCATATTAGTGTCAACCTTTAGTTAAGTGGTTAATTCTTAAACATTAAATCTTAATAATTATTGCAAAGAGTAGCAAATAAAATGTGAATGTAACTCTGATATAACTATTATTCTTAAAGGTTTATTGAAAGATAATTATCAGATCTATGTTATTGTACTCTCTGATTTATCCATTAGGAAATGCATTAAAATTTTAGATTATTTTATTTCTTGATTTTTGTGTACTTTTGTTAGACTTGTAATGCTTTGTCTTCTACTACCATCAGTTATTATTCCATATTGAAATATTTATATGTTAATAGTTCATTGATGATTAGTTGTAAGGAAAAAAAGAAATATTATATGTTTTGTATGATATACTAAAGTATCCTTCAAGTGTAAAAGATTTAGTATTGTAAAATTTTATCAGATAAATGGTTAATGAAAACAATAAAAATAAGTGACTTTATCTTTTATAATAATCTAAATATGCATTTGCTATAAGGAGGGGGGGGGGGGGGGGGTATTTAACCCTGCATCCCTGAAATACAAACTTCCTGTCACCCAATTAAGCTGAAATTGTGTATACAGATACCTTCTAAAGACTTGTTAAGCTATTTTTATTTTCAAAAAAATAAAGAATTAGTATCATTTTTATGACCTGATTACATTGCATGAACTCCAGTTTAGGAAATCTATAGGAAGACAACCATATGTGCTACCTATTGACCTATATATGCTATAACTTTTGACTTTTTCTTCATCTGATTCCACATCATGAGATCTATAATAGTTGGGTATATTTTTGTTATTATACTACTTATATATATATAAGCTTTAAGTAGTATAAATACTATTTGAACGTTATTTTAAATACCAGGTTATTTTAATAATTAATTTTATCATGCAAGTTTTAGCTCCTAATGTCATCAGCAAGTAAGAAAACCCCAGGGGGTATAAAATAGTTTAATAATAACACAATTTTCTCTGGTATGTTAAAATATTTCAAATTATATTTGTTCTACTTTTTAGTTAGATAAAAGTATTTTGGCCACAGTATGGATTATATCATTCAATCAAAAACATCATTTATTTTAGAGAAACAAATTGTTACACCCCTTCCATGTACAATTGTTAAGTAATCAATTATTTGTGCACTCAACTCTATTATGCAGCTGCCAAATATCATAAAAACTAAATAATAATATATATATGAATGGCTTGATACTATATCAAAAGCTGCATAGTGATTGATGACGTCCTCAAAAAAGGTACTAACTAATCGAAAAAAATTTTTTTCACATTCTTTTGTCTCATGCTATTAATTGTTGAAACTCATTTGACTGGAGTCAACTTTTAGTTTTTATTTTCTTCCATTCCACCATGACATAATATACCATAAATAATATAAATTACAGTGGTAAATATTTATTTAGTTTATTTAAATAAAGACTATTTGTTTAATGTGACCTTGAAACAAATATATATATTTAATTAATGAAAAAAGATTTAACAATAAAACATTTTTCTAACTTGCTTACATAGAAGCTGAGTAATTACTAGTTTGATTATATTCTGCCTAGTTGTAAATATAGACATTATATTTTTAAAAGATCATTAGCATGAATTATTCAGCAAATAAATATCTAGAAACATAATTCTGGAGTGAGTGTACAGGTTATACTTTCTAATTGCTTAGTTTTCGTTAGGTTAGATCCCAGCGGTCTTGCAGGGTATGTATTGTTTTCAATCTAATGTAGGGATTCTGTACTTTTTATATTAAGTACTAACTCTTTATTCAATGAAGTTCTCATTTTATTTAAAATGTTGTTTCCTAACTAAATGTATTAGAGCATACACTTTATTTAATGTTCCCCATCCAAACCCTCTCTATGTCACATATAAGTTATACTATTAAGTTTGCTAAATGAAAATACTTACTATTACTATTTGTTAGATTTCATTATCATACTGATTTTTTGTTTTAATTGTGTTACACAATTTTATAGTTTTCTTATAAGATAAGAGCAATGTATATTTAAATAATTTTCACATTGATATTATATGGTAACCTCATTGAGAAGCATATAAGTTATTTAAAACTTTAGTAGTAAGAAACATATATTTTTTTAAATAAAAGTAATGTATTGTACATCAATTTATTGTTTTACTTATACATTACACATCTATATGTGTGTAATTAAGTTCTATATCTGCCTGATTATCTAGCTTTACAAAATATATTTTCACTAATATCATACATTTCAACCCTATTTATCATACTTTTTAAAAACTTTTTCTTTCATATTTTTTCATATTGTAATGATTTATTTAATTTCTATATAAATGTAACTAATATATATATTTAATTATTTTTAGATATGTATTTTATGTGTATGTGTTGTTGACTTATATATTTTTTAAATCACACTAGACAAAGTTAGTCATTTTTCAATTTGTTAAAATTTGATTGAACTATTTCATAGTGTTGAAAGATTAGGAGATTATGACATATTGTTTTGCAGTTGTTCTTAATTATAAAAGTGTCTTGGTATATTATGACTAAGTGAAAAGATTAAGGACATTTTCGTTTCTTTTAACAAACCTTGCTCATACAATACACTGTCATATCTCTTTCTCAGTCCAAGATGGTAGACGAAGTGACGAAGAAGACCCTGGCGGCCATCCCGCTTTGTGTGACACGGGCTGGGCCCCGGGATGGAGATCTTTGGGTGCAGCGACTTAAAGAGGAGTATGGAGCGCTCATCCAGTACGTCGAGAACAACAAGAAGGCCGACAACGATTGGTTTCGACTGGAGAGCAATGACGAGGGGACCCGCTGGTTTGGGAAGAGCTGGTGAGTGTGGTGAACTTTCATAGTGTCTGTTAGTTGTTTGTGTTTGACGCAGAGATCTCAGGAAATTGTAAAAGGTTATTTAATTATTGACGTTTTCGTCTTTTATATATTTATGCTTACTGGGATATGCACTGACGTTCTGGTTTCATGCAAATAATAAAACAGATTTATTACTTTACAATAATTATAATACAATAATTAAACTTGTTGACGACATACAATACTAGAAGTATTAAGTTGAATATTAAGATTCAACATTTTTAGAACAACGTCAAAGAAATGATCGTTAATGAAACTATGGACAGTAATATACTGCTTTAACATAAATGCCACAACTTTTTCTACACTTTTTATTCAGCAGTTTTGTTATTGTTGTATATTTCAGAGTTGTTGTTAAATATTTGGGGGGCGATACTATCTGGAGCGTTTATTACACAAGACGCGATGTGGTTTCATGCATTTGAAGCTGTGCTTGTACTTGTCCGTCCAATTCGGTTCCGAAAAAATATATCGTTTTACTGTTTCATCCTGATGTTATTATTATCAAGAAAATATCGATCCAAACTCAGACTGATTGGAGTGAAGTTGCCACCAAAGTGTATTTTGAAAAAATTAAATTACTTAACTCGAATTAAGCTTTCAAATGCACGGAAACCAATAATCGATAAAATTCTCGAAAATGTTTGACGATATAGTAATTATCAATGTGGCAATGTTCAAAGATGTGGTATTTTTACAAGGTCAGTGAACAAATGTCATTCAATAATAATCATTTGCATTTCAACACTATCGTAGAATCAATATTTCTGGAATATTTTAAATTGGGCTTCGTAATTGTCATTGTCATGCATAGTCCAATGTGTTATAGATTATGTTTTATTATTTTTGTCATAATTTTGTAATTATCGTTCAAATTCACATTATGACGCATTTTATCAGATTAGTTATATTATGTTCTATGTCATTTGTTTAACACACATAAAAAGCCAATTTTTTAAACCATTCTTTTGACTGGTGGACACCGATATAAAACATATTCGTAGTCCAAAAATATTTTTGGTTTGGTATCTTAAACCTGGGAACATTGTGTTGTGAAGTAACAGAAACTGTAGACTAGAATTATAGTACTAAATATTAACAATATCACCCAATATAAGAAAACTGACTTTATCCAAATGTTGTAATTTTTCAGCTGTAATTATACTATAGACATACTACACATAATAATGTGGAAAATTGTTGAAAAATCATTATTGTAGTCCTTAATATTTTTACTCCTTACTGCATAATTTAATCTGAAAGCCACCCAGGCCCATACACAAACTAATTCAACTACATCAACAACATACCCACCCACTCAATAAAAAGCAGCAATTCTCGAGATCACGTTTGAAAAACAATATGGTTTAAGTAAAGCACATCAACAAATTATAAATTAAATTATATATTTTATGTTGAGAGACGGAGCAAGGGCCCTGATTCTGGAGCAGTGAGTAGTTTATGAAACGCGCCCACTTCACCAATGACTCTTACAACCTCTGGATCGTGAGTGGAATATTTAACCACTGAGACGAAGTCAACAATAAACGTGCTTCAAAAGTGAATACATTAACTCAATTACTCAAAACACAGTTATATCATGGACACGACACAAAAAATCACATCATCCGATTTACAATGCATTACACCTATGCAATATAGTCTAATTCCAACATGTCCAAACTACAAGCCTTATAAAACACAGCCCAACTGATTCTGCTCTCTTGCCACTAATATAGATAGATCTCCACAACGAAATAAACAGTCTTCGTGTCGACAGACAACACCGCCCTGTCCACTCATGTTCCAGCCATCATTACCTCCAAAAATAAACATCAAACACTACATAACTAAATAAATAACTAGATAAATTATAACTATACGCTGTTTTAAATGTAGTATATCAAGGTGTATCTCTAGGACCAATTAATAATACGTCACCCTACCATCTACGCAGGTACATCCATGAGCTGAAGCGCTACGAATTCGATGTAGAGTTCGACATCCCGGTGTCCTATCCGAGTTCCAATCCGGAGATCGCGTTGCCCCAGCTGGACGGAAAGACCGCTAAGATGTACCGCGGAGGCAAGATCTGTCTCACGGACCACTTCAAGCCCCTGTGGTCGCGTAATGTCCCCCGTTTTGGGATAGCGCATGCGATGGCCCTGGGGTTGGGTCCCTGGCTTGCGGTGGAGGTGCCAGACTTGATCGGGCGGGGAGTGGTGCGTCACAAGGATGACAAGGAGGAGGGGGCTGAGGGGGACTAGGACTTGGACTGACCACCCTGGCCTCCCCTTCGTGTTACTCTCTATCCGGGTAGTCGAGAACTGATGTGAATGTTGAGTTCGGCAATTGACAGCTATCTGGTTTAATAAATCAGTAGTAAAGTATATCTAATATATTTTCGTACACGTTTTATTACTCTGGGTTGTGTGCTAGGTGTCAGCCTACTATACTACTGTAAAAAGCATTGCATTTTTACGTAATTTAAACGTGTAACTTATATAAAAATATGAAGTGAAATTGTAATTTTTTAAATAAATTTCACCAAATAAAATGAACTATTGGTGTTTCATTGTTCATTCGACTTTAAACTTATTACGGACATCAAAATATCTTGTAAAAGTTTTGTGATGTCATTTCCAAACGTCGAGGACATAAATTTCACTCTTGTTATTAAATTAAGGCACTGTGAAATTTCTATAAAACAACGGTATCTTCGGGTTGATGGGTTCCCACCTTGTTATGCTTGTTCCCATAATACTACCATTTCAGATGTACGTTAGTGACATAGTTACACTGATGAGGTGACACTAATTTTTATGGTAGACATCAATGTATGACTCATTATTTGTACATATTAGTTACTATTCTTGTCCATAAGGTCGTCTTTCATTGGATTGATTAAAATAATTATTGTGAAACTATATATATATATACACAATATATATAAAATATTTTTAAAAACAATTTCTTTTTGTAGGTTATGGATATTGAACTTGTGTTCGCATATGGTTTGTTGATTATGTTTAAATGTGTATGAGTATTACTTAAATTATCAAAATAAATATAAAAATACATTATGTATACACTACTGTCGAAAGTTTCACAATTTATGAAATTTCGCGCTACAATTGTGAAACATGTGATACAAACAATTATCTCTATGTAACTCTTGTATTATATGTCATTTGTAAATGCACTGTATATCTCTTTGTTCTGTACATCATGATTGAATTGTATTTATATCAAATAAATTATGTTATAAAAACAGCCAGAATGTTTGCACTGCCTTTTTGTCTCTGTGGTAATGAATTTATAAAGCTATAAATAGGTCGAAAAGGAAAGCTTTAAGTTATCACACACAAGTGCGTAATTCAAGTTAATTACGGACATAAAATATTCACACTCCTATTTTATTTTGAAATAATATGAAAGATCATCTAATCAAAAGCGAGATAATAATAACCTTTGGAACACTAGTTTTACGTCAACGAAACCCAAAAAGTACCCATTTCAGGACGTAACCATCCAAATCGGTAACAGAGTCACGAAATATTGCGTGCAGCAAAAGTACTATTATATGATTTATTATCATACAAAAAAGAATTTTTAACTTCACAAGATAGTAACTTCATTAATAGTAATAAACACAAATGGATGAATCCTATTATATAAATTTAACAGCTGTAAAGAAATTACTTATTTCTTCAACGTTATGCAGTTATAGATTAGAAGTACATTTTATACAAAAACTGAATAAGAATACAACATATGTAATGAGCAGTCCATTTTAAAGTAAATTTAAATAACAATTCTTTATCCAAAAACAACAGATTAATTTTGTCCAGTTTGCCAAAAAAATAAAATTGTATTATAAGGACTCTAAAATATAATTTCTACCAATCGATGATGACAATGAATACAGAGCGCTCTATACTACAATTATTAGCGCTCCGCTCCGCTCTATATTTTAATTGAATTATATAAGATAAAAATTACAAAACTTACTAATTAAAGAAAGTATATATCTTATTTTGCGTTACAAAATGTGCAACAGTCAATAATCCAGCCAAAACAAACCTTGTTTTAAGGGATGGATAACTTCTTTTAAATTGTAGATTTTATTTAATCAAATGAGATTTTAAAATTTAGTTATTCAAATACTCTTTAATCTTAAAATTATGAATGATTGGATGAACTATGCTAAATTGCTTAAATTCGAATATATATTCATAAATATAATTTTAAAAATACAATCCATGTTCCTCTGGCTACATCACATAGATAATATTAATAAAATGATACACTAATTCTGTTTCTCGTCAATTTACGGAGTAAACTTATTTATTTTAAAACCAAATTTGCGAGACAACATACGATTTATACTCGTAGTCTGACAATAATTATTTCTTCCGTACAGTCTCGATGCAAAAACTCAAAAATATGGTTTTCCTCGTTGCGGTACGTGTTGTATTGTCAATGTTTTATAGAGTCTAATAAGAATAAAATTCACAATTAAATCCATTATACAAAAACAGGAATCTCATATTGATCGAATTTTTTAATATGTTAATTATTTACAATAAATTAAAAAATAATGAAAAAATATATACCACCGTCACAAGATTAATTATGAATATTAATTATATAGATAGAAACGTTATTCTGGAATATACGTATTAATTGAATTCATTAATTTACAAAACTCAATTTCTCAATGTTCAAGTATTTAAAATGGAATTATATCAAAGAAAATACGTATATATATACGTCCTCTAACAGTGACATATATATTTCTGTCTATACTTAAAAAATTATATACAATGTCTTCTCAAAGCCAAAAAAACATACATATTAAATTTGTTTCGTTAAATATTATGTATTGAACTTTTGGTCTATTATTTTCCGAGTTATTTTACCTATTATTTATTTTTAATAAACATATTACTTACAACACTAGTACTGTATAATTATGTACAATTATTTCATACATTTTATAATTTTTCATAAAGCTGCAATCCAATTATAGAATAGAAGCGTGTGGCACCGAGACGAGTAGCTGCGGCACGGTGATCATTTGCAGCACTAGCCTTGACCCTGTATTGTCCAACGGCGATTTTTTTTGCTTAACGGTTGTACTTTAAATTAGGTAATGTATTATAAAATATAGTATAACATTTCCATAAATATTTAGTATATAATTGGACATGGATTTGTAATTATTAATTGCAATTTTGCATAATAAAATTACGATTTTCTATGGCTACGTATCACTTTGCTTTATCATATTTTGCCTTCCTATTGTTCAACGTTAATTGGATTACGTAATAGCTGCATTGACGATGGATTACTCTCATCTTGTCTTCTTCTCTATGTATTAGTTTGCCTTACTTAAATAATTAGCTTTATCGTAAAATACAACTGAGTTGTTGAAGTAGAATCTGGTGCTGGAAATGAATATAGTGTACCGATTCGGCTATATACGGTCACTTTATTTTTTAATTGTAATTATTTTTCTCTATAAATTGTTTAGTAGCTTGACACGTACTCGTTAATAATGACTGAGTAATATTTAGCATTTCATGAAATCACTTTCTGTTTTTAGACATTCTATCACATAGCGTAAACACATTGTTAAAAATAATAATTTTACAGGATTTACATTTGATATCTATGTTTATATTTGTATATGAAAATAAAATATGCTGTTTGAATTTGATGAGATAAGGCAAAGTGATACGGCTCTATTTCTATTAATCATGAATTCATCCTTTTAATCCTTTTTATATTAACAGTCAGATATATATTATAACGTGTTTTGACATATTTTATCAACATATTTTGACTAATATATCACTAGAGCAAACTAATGACTCGATTATCGGCGTAATTTAACTCAATATAGTTTACTTTCAGATGCTTAATTTATAATAAGATGTAACGATAAGCTTTTATAATTATTTTTTTCATTTGCATTATTATCATTTATTATTCTCTAATATACCAATAATTATTTACGTATAGTATGTGACGATCATACCTATATGTATGTACGTATGTATATATAATCATTTTAATTGGCTTCAACTTATTATATTGTATGCATATTATAATATTTATAAACACACCCGTACAACATTCGTATTTTGGACACAATTCACGTTTATTTAATATAATATATTAATTAATATAATATTCGTATTACTGATAGTAGTAGTACTATAAAAATTATTAGATGTAAAACTGTATAATTAAAAAAACCGCTTAAGCACCGAATCCAAAGGAAGATTTGTAAAGCCACTGTCACAGAATGATCACAGATTAGTTTTGCGTCCAATTGAAAATTTGCATCCAAAACTAAGATATTAAAATGATTACACTTGAGTTAAAGTGTTCATTAAAGTAATCATTAAAAAAAAGGTTCGCTCTGTTTGTTTGTAAATCGTTTAAATATGCCGCTTTAGTATAGTTGCAATTTGCAAGAATGTCTGCTAATTAAAACAGTTCCTATTAAATCTATTTAGTGACCTTCATGTTACTATCGGATAACACCCCATTAATGAGCCTAATATTGCTGTCAAAGAACCGCCTTATCAATTTAAGAAAAAAGCATGTGTCAATCCTCATGGTCTTATATCTTCTCTAACCTAGATTAAGCCTAGATACAATTGAGTATAATATATACTGTGTATTGTATATGTTAGGTAACTTATTTTTTAATATTTGACTTTAGTGGTATCATGTCACGACTAAAATGGACAGGGATATTTACACTATTATTTTGTTCCACTTGTCATGCCCAATCTGGAGGTAAGAATTGTCATTATAAAATGACTATTTGACCGTCTAAAATTAAATTGTCATTGTTTTATAAAGTTAATTATAATTGATTAAAACTATCCGAAATAACTTATTCACCCTACATGTATATAATAATAATAATAATAATAAACGTTTATTAGGCCAAAAATGGGAATCAGAGCATGGTAATTAGATGGTACAGAGGTTGAAAATATTATTAGAT